>KN890733.1:28870-51351 GCA_000934455.1 Apostichopus parvimensis
CTTCGTTTATCTGCAAATTAGCAAGGCCCGGAAAGGGTCATTTCCGGCGATCTAGGGAGTATCTTTACTCGAAAAATTTCTGTGCGCTCTGCGCCAACCCGTGGTGGCGCTCCGCTTAGATAGTGTCGAAGGCGCCCCTACAGATCATTCTCGCCCCTCTGACCAATACCCCTAGCTCCGCCACTGTGTGGAGGGAAGGGTTGGGGGGGGGGGATTGGCGTCGCCAGACATTTCAATCTAAGTGGGCACAGGGAGGGCACAGCACTTAATTAGGGGGATATCCTGGGGAAGGGGTGTAAGGGGAGGGGTATAACCCCCTTTTGGGAAATTTGAGAAATTTTTGATCAATTTAGGGTCCTTAGATGTAAATCTACAAATCGCATCTGAGGGGGGAGAACACCTGGGGTGGCACCATTTTTGGGGGAGGGCATGTCCGACCCCCCCCCCCCCCCAGGCCACCCCTTGACCGACGCCATTGGGTACGTGTAGTGATATGTGTTCATCCCCTAATATTTCCAGCTATTGGACTTTTTTGGATCGTTCACCTTGCTAATCAGAATTAGCCAAAAAGCCTTTCTCGAAATCAAGTTAATACATCTTAGTTTCATATCCCCGGTGAGATATCGTGATTGTGACTTCACTGTTCAGGTCTGGAGTAACAACTTAGTTGTTCTACTGTAGGCTAGCTGCGAAATGAAATTGCTGTCAGGCCACACTTTCTTGTGTAAGTGCACATGAGTACTTTCTAGAACAAGTTTAGGACAGTAACTTTCTTACTGAGTACAAAGACGTAGCAGAGAAGCAGCATGAGGGAAGGGGTCTACTTATAAATGATGGACCATATTAAAAGGGGAAGACATTTCCAGGGACGAAACGGGGAATATGCCACAAACATTTTCTTTACCCCTCCCCAGAGAACGGACTTTATCAAAATGTTTCGCCCCACCCATGAAATTCGAATATGTAACAGAGGGTAAAGGCGCGTTAATTCAAATTAAATTAACTGACTCTTAAAATAAGGAAAACATTGGTTTTCTCCTTCCTCGGCAAAGGCTGGGTATACGCGCCTGCATTTCACGTCGTTTTATCATCCAACCTCACAAATAGCAGTTTCCAAGTCCCGCGTTGTTTTGTATATGGGTCCATGCATGGATCATAGAAATTGAACTACTTCAATTTCTATAGCACGGAAACACTCAGATTCCAGTGCCTATTCCGTAGATTTATAAATCCGGCGGCAACTTCAAAAGCTACAAACTAAGGTGGTATTTGGAAACGACAATAACCAATGGATAATAACTCAACAAAAAACAACGGTTTTGGGAAGGTATGTTTATGAACTATTTCTTACAAGCTGCTATTTAATGCAAAAACTTGACCGAACCGTAATGAATATATGCTTTGTAAACTGCAACTGTAGCTGAATGTATTATTGCGAATCGATAGTAACTTTGATGAATAACCCATTGCACGAAATGATTTACATGTAGGCTAAATGAGTTAGACCTAGCCTAGGCTATATAGTTACAAAAGGCCCAACAGTTAGTCTAACGGAAGCAAAGTCTAACTTACGTTAGGTTGTGATGTTACTGTTGTTGTATTAGAATGACTTGATGCACTACATTCCGTCACATAATTGGCTCTACAAGTTACAAAGTAACTTATCATGTAATAAATTGCGCTATAAATGAAAGTTAAGTTGAGGGTAGCCCTAGGACTTACGAGTATAACTGAGAACATTCAATCAGGCTGAGCTTCCAGGGTTCCAGCTCATGTACTGCAATCTTCACTAACTCTTTTATGACAAGATATTGATTTCAGGAAGTAAGAAATCATTTCTTTTTAAACATAAACAGCAGCAGGATAGTTAGACAACTCTAAGAGACACAATAAAGAGAAACATTTTCTTTTGTGTCAATATCTAAGTGAATTGGGAGGAAATATACTTATCCTTACCACCAAACAAAGGTGATGATGACAAATATAACATTTTCTGAAGTTTCGATTAAACTCCATTCAGAAAGCAAAGCAACTAAATGTGCATTCATGCACTCTTTTCTGAAAAATAAAGATAAATACACCCCCTGTTTAAGAAATTTGGTTAAAAAACATAATTCGACCTGACAGTCCAAGTTTAAAGATGTAATGTTTTCTACTAATTGTGGCAATCATAATGCCATTAAATATTCACCCCATTCAGACCACTGAATAACCTACTGTAAGAAGTACAATGCAACGGCAAACAAATTTCATTACAAAAATCTGAAAATCTGTAAAATTTCCAACAAACCACAGCAGAAACTCGGAGTTGCATTGATTTGTGGCAACCTTTTAGCGATTTCAGTTTTGGTTGCTATGCTTATCCTGTTGCTGTAATTCATTTTGTCGTAAAGATTGATCAATGTTCAAAACAGTGACAGATTGAGTATTATAGTATAGGATCAACATGAAGGAGGCCTCATTTTTCTTGACTACTATGGTTAGTAAACGTACTAATTTATCATTACTGCTTCTTTCAGTGTTTTTGTTTACTTCTATTATTAGATAGAATTTACCTTAGAAGAGCATGATGCCATTCAGAAAGCTTTGCGTCAAAAGTTGGGTCCTGGTTTTATAAGTCAGAGAAGTGGACCAGGAGGCCAAAAGGTATGCAGTAAAATTACAATTTTAATGATGAAAATGTTCATATGATAGATTACATTTCTACTTTTTGGTTTTACTCAGAGCTATAGTTTCTATCCTTTGTGATTTACACAAAGGCTTTCTAAAGTTGCACAAAAATGCAATGGTGTTTACCTTTGCAATTATAATTCTAAATAGTTTTGGTGAGCTTTCACTGTACCATCGGAACTTTAAAAATGGTAATCCATTATATATCGTGAAAATTTTTCACAGTTTCTTGTTCTCATTTCATCATATTTATATCATTTTTGTCAGCTTGCCTACATTGAAGGGTGGAAACTGGTTCAGTTGGCCAATGAGCTCTTTGGGTTTAATGGTTGGTCTCACTCTGTGACTAACCAAAGTGTTGGTAAGTTTGATGGTTATAAAGTGAAAGGGATTGTTTTAAACATTAAACATCAGAATTTTAACTGATTCATTACTTACAGTAAGTATTTCAAAAACTCTAACCCTGTTGTCATTGTTGCAACCACTTAAACAATTTTTAGTATTGCTTTTATATAGACCAATGATTTGTCTGCACTGTGTATGTCATTGGAGCTAAGCTATTTGCTATTGAAGTTTCCTATTCCCATATTGTAGTATTGTCAGAAATATTTAAAAAAAAATCTGCTAAATTCAATTGAATGATGATTTGCCAAAAACTGAGGCTGGCCATTTTAATGAATTGAATGTTCTAAAACATTCTCACCTTGATGCAGTGAGTCCAGGAACATAACAAGCTTGAAAGGTGTATATAGATATATTACAAATTAAGCATAATGCATTTCACATAGTAGATATTAGTATGATCAGTATGAAATTTAGCTACTTGCCTGTTGCAATAAATGCTTTGTCTTATCTTGCAGATTTTGTTGATCACATGAATGGGAAGTTTTATGTTGGAGTGACTTCTCAAGTCAGAGTTCAACTTAAGGTATCGTAGCAATTATTTCTTCATATCTGTTATTTTTTCTTCAGTGCTAGTCTTTGTAAACGCTCCATCAATACAATCAATCCTATATTTTGTTAGGATGGGGGTGGGGTCAGGGAGGACTGATGGATGGTTTCAAGAGGGAGATGAATGCAAGTTTTCATGGCACCACAGCAAATTGTCTTTGACACTGACTGATGCTTGAAGGGCTGATTTAGTCAACAAATCAATGAAAGAGAGTTGAATGTTTTTTTTCTCCATTTAAAAGTGAATTGTGATTACAGATTACCTTTCCTTAGTGTTTTTTTTTTTACTCAAAGCAGATGGTTGTATCTCTTACATGAACAGAGCATAGTTTGCAACTGTTTACATCAGAGACTCATGAAAGATGTTGTAAGCACTTCTAAAGCCAACATTCTGTTTATAGCATTACCAGAGTTTATACCATAAACAGAGTTTATACCATAAACAAATGCATCTGCCGGCCTTGCATGTGAGTATCTTGGCAGAAGTTTTTAATTGTTGCAACTCTCTGGGCAAGAAGAAGAAAATTTGTATGAGAAATTGCATTCATCTCATGTGTGAACCTGATGTGAAATAAAATATTGTAAACATATACTGAAGACAACCTTCTGTGTGTAATGATTGGGTAGCTAGCTTACACTTAAAGGGTGTAAAGACTCGCCAAAAAGAAACGTCTAATGCCCGTAATCTGACCTAGTTTCGAATGAGGTGTATCAGAAGTGTTAGACACCACCATCGATCCCAGAAAATACACACACAGCTTGCTACAGTCGGTAATTAGACACTAGTGTACAGTCAGTATACATACAGTTGCGGCCAATACCCACAGCACAGTGTACAAACGATAAAGCGATGGACATCTCAGGTCCAGCTAAAGATAACAAGGTATCACGTTTCATTACTGTCTGCATTTTGTAGCGACACGAACAAAACGTCACTTGCAAGCAACGGAAAGTTAACTTTTTCAGATGGCCGCACATGGTTTGGGGCGAGTCTTCAATGCCTTTAACTGATGACAAATTTGTTCTCTATTTATCTTAGGATGGCATGTACCATGAGGATGTTGGTTATGGAGTCAGCGAAGGAATGAGATCAAAAGCGCTTTCTCTGGAAAAAGCAAGAAAGGAGGCAGTGACTGATGGCTTGAAGAGAGCTCTCAAGTAAGTCAGAGTTTGCTTTTCTTCTGTAAAAGTTTGTTCTCTGTTTTGACTTGACTACTTGAGCTTCATGTTATATAAGTTTTGGTAGTAAGTAGTAGGTTACTAACGTCCACTTCCAGATATATCGTTATATTATTATATTTGTCCTTGCCCATAAAGTGGCATTTTTAATGTTTTATTCATGTGTTGATGGAAATATATTTCTGTTGAGTTCTGAAAAGTTTCTGAAAGGCAAAATTATGACAATTAAAAATTGATCTTATTATGTTGGTTTTCTTTTCAGTTGTTTTAGCTAATCCACTATACTAAATACAGGGCTGGAAATAAAATGAAGGCCATGGCTGTCGTAGTTTCCCAGGATGGCCTTGATGTCCTACAAAAACACCTATCATGGAAGGCCTCAAAGGCTATCGTACTCTAATTCCTTGGCTGTAATTTGGCCACTGTGCCCTTTCACTTGAAATAAATTCCAAGTAGATTCATGAAACCATTTTACAAAATCATGAAGTCCACGAAATAAACTTACACGAGATAAAGATCAGATAATATTAAACTATGAATCGTAGATGTGTTTTTGCATATTTAGTAAGTTTTACATTATCATAACAGAATTAATACATGATTGAACAAACCAATAGTGTGTGTTATGTGTTCTGCTACATACTCATAATATCACATTAATATCACATATTGATGTTTCTTTGGCTGTTTAGCAATAGAAATTTTTGGGCCTTGGTACCCTAAGTGCCAAACAATGTTTGGCCTTGGCGCCAACTTTATGGCCTGGTGCCCTCCCGAATTTATAAATCACTGAGGCCAAATGGCCTTACCCTCACCAAGCCTTATTTCCAGCCCTGTAAATACATGCAGGTAATGGACATGTATGCTATACTAAAAAAGCAGAAATGACAAACCTTATCTCAACTACGGATTTTTAATTACCCTTGAAACATGTTGATATCAAAATTATGTTTATAATTGAAGTACATGAATTACAGAGCATCTATTCCTCTCGATTAATCTGATAAACCAAGAAAATTTATGACCACTGTTAGAAATTTTAGTCTCAGAGGACCAGCAGTTTATAACTCAGTTATTGCATTGCTTTCTGTTTCATATATAGTAGTATTGACACACAAATGTTATCCATTTGATTTTATAGGAGTTTTGGCCATGGGTTGGGAAACTGCTTGGGAGACAAGTCTTACTTAAATTTTATAGGAAGAGCACCTAAAGTAGTGAGTATATCGACCAGTTAATCTTGATTATATTGTCTGGAAACGTATGAATTCAATGTTAACATTTTTAAGCCGTTATGAATCAGTTGAATTATTCATCAGTCTCTTGGTCGCAGGATTGTACTTAAAACATCATGACAAGTCAAACCCTTAATACCTCTGTATTTGTTTGTTTTCCTTATTTTAGCCTCAACCAACTTTTGACATCAAAGATCTTAAACATTCAGACATTGACACAGCTATTGTGAAAGCAAGGCTAACTTCTCATAGGCGGACTAGTACACAATCGCCATGTCCAACAACAGCTCAGAAGCCAGTACCCTTTCTGGTACCTTCACCAGTGGACCCTATCTCTAACCCATGTACTAGAACCTCATCACCAGTATCAACAGGGGTGAGTGTCAGTCCTATGGTAACAGACGGAATGTGCAGCAACCATGTTACCCACGAACCAAGTGTACAAAGTTCAACAAGTTCGGCATTTCCACCAAAGTCTACATCAGTCACTGCACCACCGTCTGGGATGGTGACAAAATCAGTGACCATTCCAAAGTTAACTACATCAGTATCTGCACCAAATATAGCAAAAACTGTTCCCGGTCACAACGCCATTACAGAAGAGTACAAGTCTGGTGTCAAGTCCCTAAGTGAAGAAGAATTACAGCAAATTAAGAGCAACAGAATTAATTTGGATGGAGACGATAGTCATCAACTTCAGGAGACAGGCGCAGTGGAGAGAAAAATTCAAACTCGATCGGCAAGCAAATGGTTTGTAATAGTTTGTAATAGTTTCTACTTTTGTAAACTTGGTCTGAAGCAATACCCAATTGATCAACAGGAGGAAAACTTCTATATAATGTCATTACCTCAGTACAGTTGTTGTTATCAAAGATACTTCAAAAATCTTATTCCTGTATTGTCACTGATGTACACATTGTCAAACTTCAGAGATTTATAGCAATTAGTTGTGTTTTGTCAGTTTTCCATATTTGTAGCCATGTTTGTGTTGATATTTGGACTGAATTTTGTTTATAAGTATCATATTTTTTACCAGAGCTAAATTTCTTGCAAACCCAGCAGCTGTCAGATTTTACTCCAACTTTCTCCAACAAAGTAAAATATGTTACTGAGGAGGCAATTAAAAAGAACATAAAAATATTCACTTTGAAACTAACAATTGACAATTTTGTTTTACATTTCTTTTGTTTCTTATTCCTTTGTTCTGTCCCCCCATCCCGATGCTAATCAATTTTTTAACACTCTAGAAAAACCAAAAAAAGCAAGAAAGGCAGATATTAAGATATTCCACTGATGGCCAATTATAATTTTTTTTTAAAATATACACCAAAAAAATTAACAGTTTATATTTTTCCATTTTTTCCTTGTCTTTGTTATGTTTTTGGCCCCAATGCTTAACAATTTAAGCATACCAGATGAACAAAAGAAGCAACAGAGGAAGATGCTGCAGCTACAGAAGCAACAAGAGTTCAGGGAGCAGATGAGACGAAAACAGGAAGAGGAGATACAGAAAGATAAGGTTTAAGAAATAACTAATTTTATCTCTTTTACTTGCCTGTGAATACAGATCAAGTCAAGGTTGTAGGGGAAGGTGTTGGTCCCAGATCAAAAGGATAGAGCTTTAACTACTTCGTCAACTGAAATAACTTGAACATAAATATGGTTGTAAGAATTGAGAACTTATGACCTTGTCTTTGTGCTCTAAAACAACAAAGTGGATTTTTAAACTCTTGGAATTGATGGAAAAGCCATGCAAATTGATAGTACCATTTTCAAGCCAGTTTTGATATCAGGGAATTTTCCTATTCATCTATTTGTGTGTCAGTTGTGTTATCTGAGGAGATGTTTCATAAGTGATGTTTCTATACTCCTATGAGTTTCTTCAATGACAGATAGCAGACCCAAGTCAGCAAACATTATGTTATGAACCTATCAAGGCCTTTCCATTTTAATGGCAATTTGGTAATTGCTTTTTCCTCTCTTTGTTAAGATGTAAGATTTTGTTTTTATCAAAATGTTCCTCTACATTTTTGAAGTAGTCATAGAAAGTAGCCAACTGGTGGTGCTCTTAGAGACTGCATAGTTCACGAGAAAGGACACCAGCAGGTTTAGTGAGTCCTAGCCACTGTGGACATTGAATGATCAGAAAGTTAGTCGCACACATTAAAGGCATTGAAGACTCGCCCCAAACCATGTGCCGCCCTCTGAAAAAGTTAACTTTCCGTTGCTTGCAAGTGAAGTTTGCTTCTTGTCGCTACAAAATGCAAACAGTAATGAAACGTGATACCTTGTTATCTTTTATCTGGACCTGAGATCAGGGAGTTCCATAACAACTCCCTACTGAGATGACCATCGCTGCTATGTACACTGTGTTGTGGGTATCGACCGTAGCTGTATGAATTGATTGTACACTAGTGTCTAATTACCAACGGTAGCAAGCTGTGTGTGTATTTTCTGGGATTGATGGTGGTGTCTAACACTTCTGTTACACCTCATTCGAAACTAGGTCAGATTACCGGCATCAGACGTTTCTTTGTGCGCAAGTCTATACTCACTTTAAGTTCATCCATACTTTACTTTTGTAGTTAAATTTGGTTTTTTATCAGCATCACATTGATTTCTCTTGCTATCAGCATGGACTAAAAGTCTTATTAACTTTGTTTTAATTTAACCCTCTGTTATCATCTTTCTCTCTTTAGTTAAATACAGATGTATCCAATTCTTCCTCTAAGATGCAAACATCAATTTCTCCAAATCAGCTTTTTGATGGTATGTATAGTACTAAAAAGTGGAATAAAAACAAGTTAGATCCTTTAAGAATACACAATGCTGCTCAATTGGTACTTAATGTCTATTACCATACTAGTATACAATTATTCCTAATAGTAAAATCAGGGTTGTCTAGGGTCAGAAGTCACAGATCTCTTGATGAACTACCAACACGATCTGTGAGGTTATCCAAGCGTCATCTGGTTAATTTCAAAGCTTCCAGTAATACCTTCCATTTGATATTCTTCTTGTTGGACAACCACTTTAATGTATGTACAACTACAATGGAAAGACCATGTTGTCAATGCAATAAACAGATATTTGCAGATATTTCTCGATGTGTTAGGTTTGAATGTTTTTAATCTCTCTTAGAGTCTTTACTTTTTCTTATTATTTCCTAGGTCTAGTACCAGTGGCTACATCCACCCCTTTAGATACTTTACTACTACCCCATGGTATTAAAGCCCCAACTCCCAAGGTAACATCACCTACAGAAATTGGTAATCTTCAGGGAAATGATGTCCTGGAAATAACAGTATTAGCAGAGGGTAAGTCATAACCTGTGTGAATAATGTAAAATTGCTATTTGTGAGCCATTGCTTCATTATTGATGCCTAGCTTACTTCCTTTTAATTAAATATTATTCACTGTACATAATGAATGTAAGACTTTGTAGTAGATGGGATATTTCCCCTTCATCATATTTTTGCAATCTCTGGTTAATGAAACCAACTATTTATCTCTACTTTCACATTCTCTTTATCTCATCACACCTACTGTTAAGCCATAAGTGTTCTCTCTTTTCCCTCCCAGTCCCGTTTTTGGTTTACCAGGACAAAGGCTTTATTTTCAATTGTTTACTATTAATTTCCTGACCATTTATGATTAAGTTCAGTTTAGGTTACAGTCTCACCTCACCCTATCCCTACATTTTTCAATTTTGTGAATATGTTACAAACAGCGCATACATTGTTAGTGTCTGTCTGAAAAAGTTCTAGTATTTCTGCTGCATCATCTGCAGGACTGTCATAGTTTATTCATATTTCTATAATTTATACAATATATATTTCTGCAATACTTTCCTGTGTTTGCATAATTTGTACTTACCAAAAAGCCAATTTACTATTTTGGAGAGGTATATTGTTCAAAACTGAAACTCAGTACTTGTTCTGTTGGACCTACAATACCATTTAGCATGTGTACCCAAGAATATCTTTATCTATACACAAGGTGCTTGGATGGAGGTCGGTATTGTCAAATGACAAGCACATTTCTTCCTTTTTTTGGGGCGCAAGAAGAACTATTTGTAGCATTCCCAAGTAGCAAACGGTTTGTTGTTTATCTCTAAACCTGACAAGGTTTACAGAGTCAGGTAAAATGCCTCGATTAAATTAAACTTGAATGAATTAAACTCGATTAAATTAAATTGTAGAAGAGTCAAATGAGGAACTCACTGATACCATTCATCTTACAAGGTTGACTGATTCTCTCCAAAATTTATAATGCATGACATTAAATAGTTTGAAAGTCACTTATAATATATCCTTTACAATCATTATGACATCCAGAAATTCAAGCAAAATGGCACATCATCAAAAGCAAGAACAAATTAGCCTCTCTCTTGTTTACAGTGTGCAAATTTGATATGCTGCAGCTGTAACACAGAGCTTGAGTAAATCAATACAAAGTTAATTGTATAATTGTCTATAGCTGTATACTGTATATTGGCTGTTTTTTACAAACTTTTAAAGTGAGAGTCACATATCCCTCAGTAAGAGTTAGAAAATGAGAAATTAAAACTGATGAATAGTAGTTGTGGTAACTGTTTCTCAGTGACATTGTTATTGGTTTTGCATTTTGTAGATGACCCTGACTTTTGGGCTGTAGAGGATATGTTGGATGTTTTGCCAGAAAAACCTAAAATCCTACTCCAAGGAGGATCTCCAGTCCCCCACCAAGGGGAAAGTGGTATTTCGGATAGAGAAGGTGAGATGAAGGCACCATCACCTCCAAGGGTCAGGTCTAGGAACCACATAGGAGATGCGATACGAAAGTCACCAAGACTCAAAGCTGGAATGAGACAAACCAATGAACCATTCAGCAGTATGCAGAGTGGAGGTGAGTGTCATTTCTATGAAGGTTTGTTACATTGCAGACCATGTTCCTTGTATGCATTGGCATTCATACATGCTTAAGTCTGCATAGGGGTGGGGGGGGGTGGGGTGTAGGGTGTAGGGTAAAAATGGATTGCTAATATTTATACTTTTGTAAAGCAAGCAGTCAGAGTCGTTTCCAAGGTTCCCAGTCTTCCAGTTGGTCAACCTACTGTCAGAGTGTGTAATCGATAGGGGGGGGGGGGGGTTGGTATCCTTGGATCTACACACTATGTTGTCTTTGTTACTGTCAGGGTGTGTCATCGATGGAGAGGACTGGTATTGATTATCTTTGGAACAATTCAAATCCTTGGATCTACACACTATGTTGTCTATGACTGGTATCCCTGGATCTACATACTATGTTGTCTATGTTACGATGATAGTTGACTTACTTCTGTTCATGTTATAGTCATTCTTGCCAGCAAATTTAGTGTAATGTCTCAAAGTGAAGTTCTATAGTTCTGAATTCTGACAATAGAATACAGTTAACAATACTATAAACATTACTATAATATAAACAATACTATTAACATTCAGTATTTTTGCAGGGAACCCATTCATTGTGCAGTGCTGATCGCCACATGTGGTAATATCACTGTGATATAATGAGGTCGCACCTGTACATCTTATTAGTTATCTATTAGTTTGTTATATGTAAATTTTGTCAAATGAACAGTACTAGAGTAGTGGTTATAGCTACATTAACCCTATTACAAGGTGCGAATCTGTATTCTGGGAGTTTTGGAGGTATGGTAACACAACATGCATGTCTTTATGTCCACAGATATGAAGAGGAGACGGATGGACTCCTATTAAAATAACCAAATGAGATGTGAAACAACTACACGTTAATACTGGGTATGACAAGACTCCAGCCAGCTGCTTCGTTTTGAGGTCTATTCCAGTTTAGATATTTTTTTTAATCTATCTCCCCCTCTGGCTGCCTTGCCTTCCCTACCCAAAGTGTTCAATTTGTGCCTTATCTTGGTTTGCTCAAATTGGTAGCCATTAATTTGCTTCAAATGTGATAGAAGTGAATGTTAGCTGCTTATCTTAAAACACAAATTCAAAGTAGTTGTTGTAGCTATACATTGCTTAAAATGTAGGTTTCTTGTCAGCTACTTAACCTGCTAAGAGTTGACCAATTCAAGCAAAATGCTACGTTGGCTTAGAAGTGACTTGCAAAAGGCTGTCCAAGTAGTACAAGTTTGTGTGACATTTGCATGACTCATGAAAATGCTGCCAGATTTATCCATGAACTCAAAAAATAATGTTAAGAACTTAAAACTTAGTAAGACACATGTAGGTCTGCAGCTAACGATCTAGGTTTTCTTGAAAACACTGCTTAGAACATTTGTAATTATTTTGTTTTCATAGATTTTTAGACTTTGTTGTAAATAACTGTATATATATCAGAAACGTACAATATATTTATCCGTTTAACTTATATTGCTTTAATTTATGTAAATATTTTTATTTCCCTGCCAATTTACTTCTTCCATGAGTGCACATCGCTCATACAGATAGGTTCATCACATGTAACACTAACACATTCAATGTTTTGCTTTCAAATCAACATTTATATTTGAAGGAACTGCCATTACACTCATCTTGAAAAGTCCCATGAAACATTTCCTTAATATTAAAAGGGCTAATTTTTCCCTTCTTTTAGTTTTGTTTCTTTGAAGGTTGCAATTGATACTCATCATCCTGACATGATACAAATTATTTTGTTATGATATACAGCTCTGTTTTCAGGTTTCCAATTAAATTTCATTCATGTTTCCGCAACTTAAATGAAGCAACCCACTTAAAAATGCAGACGATATGATGCAACTTTTGACTTTCAATTCTGCAATTGGCTAATTGCCTACAACCAATCAAATAGTGTAAAAGTAGATTCCTTGAAATATGATGGAACCTTCCAAATGCTCTATATCAAGTTGATAGTGGTATCGGCATGATAGATAACAAAAATAAAGAGAAGATTTAAATAGCCTGTGGTTTGCTCATTTTATTTTTCAACATGCATGACATGAAAGACAACACAATGGCATAGATTTCATCAAGGTGTGGTGCTGTGTCAAGGTTAATATGATAACATGGATTACCTAACCCTTCCCAAACCCATTTTCATCATTGAAAAGTGATGCTACAATGCAAAATCTCTGCAAAAAAAAGGGTAAGTTTTAGCAAATCACATAAACAATAGGGGTACAAAGTACAACTAAGCTTGTATTTAAGATCTTTAGTCAAGCAGGTGAAAACTTGGTTTCTTTTTATTTTCACCATGAATAAGGACATATCCACGGCTATAAACATTCCAAGGTTATAAACAGAAAAGCAAGTGAAAGGAAGAGATGAATTTAAAGAGCACTGAAGATCACAAATCTACTTCAGAGTGTTACAAGATAATACAGAATTATTAAGTGAACATTAAAGCACTATATCAAACTCACCAAGAAAATGACTCAAATTTGTTTACTTACATTAGGTTTGACATTTTTCATCCTCAGCATTCCACATTCATTTTTCAACTTAAAGAAATGTTAAACATGATGTAGCTTTGTTATGAATAAGTCATGTCAAGGTGAAGGAATACAAAGACTTCTGATTGACAAAGGGACATACTGCTGCAGTCTGTTACATTAACAACTGTTTGTTTCAGAACCAATCAAACTTTGTTCTGAGACTGAAATTTGATAGTTCTGGTTCACATGATAAAACATCAATGACTATTAAATATTAAGGCAGAAGCCATCAACCATAACTGGCAGATCAGTGAGACATCTGCTTGAATGGATATATGCCTCCTTCCTTCTCCACTGATCTCAACACTGCATGATACAACATTTAACTATGTCATACCACACCAATTTAATCAAATGATCATTTACCAATTGTGTCAGTAAACACAGATCATATCACATAACCATCTTGAAACTGTTATCTAGTTAAAACACAATCTGATAGAATGATTTCACTTGTTTAAGTACTTCATGAGAGAGTCATCTTCCTTAACCATTCTTAGACCTGAGAAAGGTTTACCAGGGTGAAATGTTAAAATATGTCTGACAATGCCCTAACATATCATTTTGGTTTGCAAATGTCCCTTTAAAGTTACTGTACTTTCCAGCTTTCAGGATGCCCCAGTCTTGATAATTTTCAAGAGGGCGCTAACATTGTTGTCTTTGATTGCCTGGCGACACTGTGAGACCACTTGGGTTTTGAACTTGCCCACTTTATGAAAATGAGACAAAAAGAGAGAAGAAAAATAAACAAAGGTTGTTACATAAATAACAATTTACATCAGGATTCTGGGTTTCATAATTGCTTCAAGAATTATTGTAAGACATCATTAACTTTATCGTTTATTATTCAAGTGTGAAAAATACGACTTTTGAATAAAATGATACACACTAGTGTTTCTGTTTATGCCAGATATTAAGATAAAGCAGAAAACGTGAAAATTGGGAGATAACAATGAATTTAGCTTTTAAGTTAATCTTTCTGTATCTTGTGTCCTGTAAATATTTGATAAGGAATAGTAATTCACATTATTACTGTGACTGATAGAATGACATAATTACTAATTAATTTGAATTAATCAGAAAGTTAACAAAATACATTGCATACGTACTGCAGAGTATCAATCTCATCTGTACGAGAGTTTGCTGCACTTACATCCATTAAATTCTGCATAGCAGTGGCTTTCATGTCACAGTAAGACACTATTGCTAAGCTGAGGTTACAAGAGTAAAGTGTGCTCACCAATAGGGATACAACCGATATCAACAGCTACAATTATTTTGGAAACAACAAGAGAAACAAATTTGCATCATTCATCGTTTGATCAAACTTTGCCCTTATTCTTTACACAGAAATGATATTGACTTACCTCTTAAATTTCCAGCTTTTTGTATCGTTTGGTTGACTTGCTTCAAGCAGCTTAACAGTTCTTGGTGGTTGTTGCACCTGACTTTGTAACCATTTATCAAGTCACGATTTAAGTCAAACAGTTCCATGTAGCCTCTTCTCATATTTCTCCTGTAAATTTAAGTCATTAAAAAAGCCTCTTAATTCTGTCTTTAATGTCATGGCAAGTAAAAAGCATTACATTTTCAAAAGTATTTGAAAGCTTAAACCTTGCTGTTTTGCAAAATCATGTACACAGTTGCTGTTCAAACAAAATTGCAAATTGATCCAAGTAAGATGCTTGCCTAGCTGTTCCTACTCCACCATTGTTCTATATATGTATACATGTATAAGTACTTACATATCACCCATCAGCCTAGCATCTTCTGCTCTCACCACTAAGCTCTTTATTAGATTGGAATGATCTGCCATCTCAGCTGTAAGCTTCTGCCTCACTTCATGAAAACTGTCCACCTTCAAGTAAAAGAAAACAACGAAATTCACATGACAAATTGTACATAGCCTCCTAACATTTAGTGAGGTCATTTTGACACCAAATTTTGTGTCTTATTTTGTGTTTGGATATAATTGTTTATAAAACATGTCTTATTGAGAAAGAAAACAATAGTTTTAGTTCTATTCCTGAGTCAATGAACAGCCCAGTATAAATTTTTAACAGATGAATTACTTGGATAATGAGATTTTCAAATATTTAAACAAAGAACTCCTTGCGGTCACATGATGATAGTCACTTCAATAATTTGGGAAGAATACCATCACACATAAACACCTAATCCCTCAAAATAAAATAAATCTTTTAAAAGAAGTAGTATTTAAAAATTTGCTCTTATTGGTGAATCACTTTAGAAGGAAACTTTACTGTCTCATTAAATTGCCATTTGTTGTTTACAAACAACAAATATTTCATTTTAACAATTCAAATTGCTAGCCAATCCAAAGCTGTAGTTTTACAGATACCATGAATGTATTACCTTGACGAGTATTTCTTTCAGTTCTTCCATGTGCATAGGAAAATCTGCTGTAACCTGCAATTCATCAAGCCCCAGGAAGGAGGCTACTGCCTGGACAAGGTCCGCAGCTAAATCCATGTCATCTGTACGTAGAGTAACCTGCAATAGACAAACATAAACGTGAAAGTAAACAAAATGCATCCAGCAGATTGTTTAAGAGAGATCTTAGTGTTAGGTGCCACAGAAGTTATTTGTTATGTACAGAGCACTAAGGACAACATATGAGGAGTACTTTGATATCTTTCTGTTAGCAGGTAGGGACTGTAAATGGTATATTTCTGATCCAGATGGACCCAACATTCTCTCTTCCAGTGGTGAATTATTGACATAATCAGAACACAATGCATTTGAAACACATCTCCACAACACATATCATGCAAATCTTAGAAGGTAAGGTATACTTTGACATTTCAAGAGAATTACATTTAGATTTGCTAGAACATGAAGATGTAAAGATGACGTACCTGGCCTCCACTTTTCATCTGGATGAAAATTGGTCCCGATCCCCTGAGGGACATGAAGCCAGCATTTAGGTCACCATCACAAGTTAATTCATTGTTCAGAAGGAAGTGTTGGTTGATCCATAAAACAATCTGAAAAGATGCATGAATGTAAATTAAAGTCAAGTAAATACTAAATCTCTCACTGCCAGAATGCAATAACAGCAGTATAAGCTTGTACACTGGATTCAAGAGGGGTTAATCTCCACCCCACCCACTTCTTTAGCTACACATAATGAGGCAATTGTGTCATTTTGTATCTGAACTTGGTGAGCTGTGTTCCTCTTTGCACATCCTCTTGAAACTAATAGAAAGTCTGCCACAGTTTAGAAATGATATTTTATTATACTACCTGAACCATTACCATGGTGAAAGAATTGACGGCACAACTTGCTTACTTAGTCTACTAGTACTTGTATCAGTAGGACCTTGAAATGATATGCTACTGTAGTATTCCACCACTTGAACTCATACTTAGCTTTGTACTCAAAGCCTAATCCCCTTACCTGTACTTATGGTATTTACGAATGGCACCATAAGATTATTTAATGGTGAAGACTGACACAGAAGAAACCCTGAAACTAACAGAAGGAAACTCAACAAAGTTGACAGAAAAAGAAGCATACCCTTTGGACTCTTTCGTTGACTGTGAATGTAACAGAGCTCTTAGGTTCTGGGACCTGTTCAGTACAAGGTGTGTACATTGAAAACCTTGGCAACTGTCTGGTTAATTCAAAGACATGAAACTGGGTACTGCAAGAAGAAATGAAAGATACACAAATAACAGGAATTTTAATACTCTGGTTTGCAGATGTGCGTAAAAAATATCAAACAGGGTTTAACTGCATAACCTATCCATCGTGATCAATTGAATAATATCCATTCTTTAAGAATTCAAGTGGACATGCCCAAAGAAGAAGGCATAGCATATTTTAAGGAGATGGCTTACCTTGATTTACAACCCACAAATGCTTTGATATGCAAATCAACTGGAACATCCTTAGGTGGATAGATTGGCACATGTAAGGTATTGTTGAGTTGGTTAAGATTAGGATGGCTGTAAAACAAAACAAATTGAAAAAACAAAGATTTATTTGCCAATTTTTTTAAAAATTGACAAATATGATGTTGTGATAGTTGGGACTTTTTATTTTAAACTTTCCCTTGGTGAGCTTTTGCTGCATTCTCCACTGGATTATCTCATACATCATCTCGTTGTTTGCACCAAGTTGTTTATAATTCTGGTTCATTGCTCTTAATCATCTGAACCTACTTTATAAATGTAGTTCACATAGTCTTATTACAAAGATGCAGTGAATATATAGAAACTGAGCTGACAGTTCTCTTCTCAGATTGCTTATCTGTATACAGTCCAACAATTCTAAAGAGATATTTGGTCTGACTATGACAAAGGAAAAATCCAACAGCAATTTCTTACTTAGGTCTGAACCACATCATCATAACAATACAGTGCTTTCATCCTAACACCATTTAAACTGTCATACTTCCTTTCCTACTGATGCATCATAGATTTAATACTTACATTATTTGACTTTCATATTTACACTATAGAACTTTCCTACCTTTGCTACATCACTTCCATATACTAACACTACATGGATTTTGTACTTACACTACATGACTTTCACCCTCAAAGATTCCTTCTGCAAATATTAGGACAGCTCTGAGAACAGTGTCATTAGTGGTACAGACAAACAAGTCCACATGTGGCTGCGAATGGAGAAAAGCAACACCATTTGTCTACAATGTCAATAATGAGAATTTACAGTAGAGCATCCCTTCTCACAGTTCATGTATATCTGCAAGTATATTGAGAGTCCTTTCAGTAATTACAAAGTCCATTATGGAGGATTCTGTTGCCTCGTCCATTGCAACTGAACAGCTGGTTACATTACTGCTCAAAAAACAACAGTACTGAGAATTTGACTTTGAGTGTTAAAAGACTGATTAAATGAAAGTAGTGAATAAAGTTCAGCCAGTAAACAAAGAGAGCTTAGAAGTTATTATAGTTCCTACCTCTTGACCCTCCGCATCCAGTCTAATTGACAGTGAGGTTTGTAGTTGGGTATTGGCTGGTATGATACCCATCTGACCTTTGTCAAGGTCCCCAAGGCCAGACGGCCTGTCGGTAGAGGCTGCCTATATTATGGAAAAGAGGAAGTTAGAAAAATCTTGGCAACTGCTTTTTCACAACTATTTGAGAATACTGTTCAAACTATGTAAGTGAGGTTTGCATATTATTTCCATGTTCATGGTTGTTGGTACAATCTTAAATTGGTTGACCTATATTGGATAACAAGTGGAGCTTTAAATGTTTTTCTATAATTTCCTGATATTTGAAATTTCATTACAAGCATCTATCTAAGTTCTAAGAACTAAATTTTTATTATAATGAAAACCAATGTTGCTTCAGATTGAATAAGAATTGCTGACAAAAGATTATGATGACAAATTCTTAAATAATAAATCAGTCCTCACCTTGGCATTTTCTTCATAATTCTTTAGCTCCAGGAGTAAGTTTTGTTTCCTTTGACTCATTTCTCTAACTTTCTCTTGTTCGATATTAACGTCCATCAAATTTCCTTTCTGCTCTTGTGTGGCTGGCAAGAAGCCTTTTACTATGGTTTTTGGAATTTGAGAAGACAAAATTATTGCACTAAATGTTGAAATGTAAAACAAACATGATTCTGAAATGCATTCACATGGGATAGCACCATACACAAACAAGTTATTAACACCATACTAAAGTATATGCTCTTCATACTAAACAAGAAGAAATGGTTTAACGCTGTCTTGCTAACTTGCTTACACAAAAGAAAACTGATGTCCTTGCTTGATTTAAACATCAGTTGAGACTCTTCCATTTTCAAGATGGGTTAATATGGAAATATGTAAATCCAGGGGTCTCATTTTGTGTGTGAGGTGGAAGAAAGGGAGTGCTGTTGTCCGAAAAACGTATGTCGGGGATTACCTGAACGGAGAGATGAACCAGCACCTATTGCAAAATGTTTTACGATATGGCAGGGTTTAGGGTGTGTCAAAATTAGAGTTTATTGGGAAAAGATGTGATGGGCTTATATAGAATAAGTTCAATACACCTGATTGCTGCTCTAGGACTTAAAAACTAGAAATGATAGTAGAAATTAGAAATATCTGCCAAGGCCTGAAGCTTCAGAAAGTGGCAAAGAAAGATTTCTTCAGTAATTTTCAGCTTTCTTTTAGAATATTTACCTTCACCTTCCACAGAACAACAGATGAGTTCTGTGTTTCCATTGCTCCTGTAGTCACCTTCTACGATGCCAGCTACAGATGAAGACATATTGTCCTTAAACACCACTTCCCCTGTCCTGTCACTTCGAGCATCAATCTGCAAAGATTTATGAATCTGTGTTAGCTTTAACCTCAAATACATATTATTAAAACTTCATCATGTTATAGAGCTGGATCAGTTACAGCATCACCAGAAGCTTGCAAAGAATTGTAATTAGTTACAGACAAATTCACAAGATAAACATAAAGGAAATGTTCAATTGTTGAGTGATTAACTGTTTAGATTCAGGCTTGGTTAAGTTATACAAACACAACAGATATCACATGTGTCAAAGACTGTCAAATTATTTAATCTGGCATTCCATGAATTATGATGTTTCATATAGCTTTGTTGCATAGAAGGTATATGCCAGTTTCTGGTCACTCTCAAAGATAACATTATCTTGAAAATATGCTGTTGGAATTATCAAAAAGTGGGCAAAATACTTGGGATTCAAAATGGGATTACTTAGTCATCAACTGTCAGTTTTGAAAGTTGTGCATCAACGTTTACATACAAACCAGAGCGTCAACTAAACAATACCCGTCATCCAACTATGACTAACACATAAAAGTTACATTTAAATAAGTCTACATAATAAACCTTTCCATTGGTCCATCCAGTGATGAGCTCATCAACACCATCTCCATTCAGGTCAAAGCTATGGATACTGACCGCTTGATTCTTGGACTGAAAACGTAAGAAGGAAAATGAAAACAAACTTAATAATCTAAATTACAAAAGTTTTACTAAAACTGAAGAACTAGCACTTTGAGTGGTATTTATTAGGAATCTTTAAGGAAGTTAACATATAATAACAAATAGCTACCATAGGTTGTGATTTCTACATTCAATCATCTAAAACAATATATGTAATGACACTGACTCAATGCATTGGTACCTAATGTTAGGTGCATTAATTGTTTGGGCAATAAAATAATATGCTTGGAGAGAATACAACAAAAAGACAGCAGAACACACTTATTGTCACTTCCTACATACCTTTATCCTCCAGTAACGTGATGTTTTGTTGTATACCCCAACAGTTCCATTAGCCAGTGCGTAGCCAAATCTACCGGCTGTCATGGGACACAATGCTGTAATAGCCTGCAGAAAAGGAGAGAAGTGATAATTTAAAGTTGACAGCTCTCATCCTCAAACATTCTCTTCAACATGGCAAGAACACAGCCCACGACAAATTAAATTGCCCAACCCCACCCTCCTTTTCATCTCCTGAGGCAGAGTTATAACATCTGCCAGCTGTAGTATTCTGCAATGTGCCTTATGTAGTAATTTCCTTACAAATATGACTACCACATTTTGAATGACAGCTGCTGCTTAGTACAATGTATCATTCGCACTGAAAACACTGAAATATCGACAAGAAAATTGGTAGTTATGATTGATGCTCAAGATCTACATTTTGAATATAACAGGTTTCTGATAAAACAGTTCTAGCTACATATGCTCTAATGCTACAAAGTCAACTGGAGGAAGCTATCCAAACTAACATACAGTTCTTCACAATGCAAAGTGAGTTGTTTTCTTTTATCCCAAAATAATGTATGAATACTGTTCATATACCTCTGTCTCTGTCATTTCAGCGATAATTTCATCCTCTCTGAAGACTCTGATATCATAATCTTCCGATCCCACAATGAGCTCTGAGATTCCCTCACCAGCAAAGTCAGACAAAGCCAAAGAACACACATTGTCACCAGTGACCTAAAATGAGGAATTTAATGATGATGGTTTCAAATCAGAAATGGAAGTGATGATTTCACAAAATCATAACTTTGAAACAGAGTCCAGATTAAAAAAAAAATAGATGTTTTCAAAAGTGAATTCACAAAAGCTAATATTTAAGAGTGGCCAATGAGACAGAAAGAGGATACATGAGAATACATTAAGAGAATAGTTTTGTGAAAATATGGACAGGTCAGTCAGTAGCAGTTTATGAGTACAAAAATGTTTTGATTGGTTTATATCAACAGGTTCAAGCGATTCTCTTGATCAGAGCTAACGCAAATTGATGTGACATTATTTAAAGCCTATATGAAGGCAAATCACACAGTAGAAATGAGAGGTTATAAGTGTCTTATAATCTGTGAGGATATTGAAGATTAAACAAACTACCCCTAGTAACACAGAGGTATGTCCAAACTCACTGTCCAAAAGAGGTCATTGCCTTCTATGTCATATCCCTGGAGAGCACAGTTGCCTCCACTTATCGCTAATTTTGAATCAATCGATCCAAGTTTGCCAATAGCAATTGCATTCACACCATCAGGAGCCTGTACAAAATGAGATAAAATCATAACTAATTATTATACTTTGATCTGTAAACAAGCAAATGACATAATTGTCTGCTATCAGGGTTATGAAATAAATACAGAATAAAACCTTTCAATATTTTAAGCCTTGAAAATTTCATTGTTTCTTCTTGCATCTGGGCACATCAAAACTTTGAAAGTCATTTTCTTCTTATTAAAACACAAACACAGAAGGACTACTGTACCTCTTTGTAAAATACATCCGTATTATTCTGTACATCATATGCTAATAGGTCAGTCTGAGTCCCAACCAGCAACATGTCACTGACACCAACTGGATCCAAAGAGCCTGCTGCTACTGCACTGATACCCTTGTTGATGCTCAGGAGACTTATGTCAGAGTCAAGGCTGAGCTCACTTGCCCTTCCACCTGACAAATTCCTAGAGTGAGGATTATGAATGAAGACCTGC
>KN890733.1:56055-67018 GCA_000934455.1 Apostichopus parvimensis
GGCTCAAGAAAAGAAATTGGCTCAAAAGAGAGAGGAAGAAGCTGACAGAATATATGACCTGCATAGAAGAGACATGGACCAGAGAGCTTGTGATCTTGCCAAAGCAGAAGAGGAGTGCAGAAGGGCAATCAATGAAGCTACCAGAGATTACAATAAAGCTTTGGTAAATTGACCTCACTCTTTTCCAACCATTTGTTTAAATAACAAAATTTATTGTTCTAAGCTGCTAGTGCAAAGCTTCCTTTCACTTTCTTGCTTACAACCTTACATGTGATTAATTGATTGTAACTAGTTATTGCCAGTAAAACCCTTCGTTTGGGGTTCACGATGCCACCTAAAAAAATGGTCAGTTTTCAGAATATTTCCTAAGATAATCATGTAGTTTATCTCTCCATGAAATGTGGTATGTTTAGAGTGTTTGTTTATCTGTGTCTGAATATTAAAGCTTTATCATAATCCTTGTGTGTAATAACAGGCAAAATGAAAACCATTCTAATGCAGACTTTTGGCATTTTAGACAAGCCCTAATGAGCAGCCTGTTGTCAGTATGTGTTGCACTGAGGCTCTTAAATTTGCCAGATGTATAGTTCCTGCAAAATGGTAATGTGTTGGATATCTGAGCAAAGCATGGATATCATGAAACATGTAATTGATTGTTAGTGACCCTTTTGTAAAATATTACTCTATCAAAGTAAAATACTTGCTTAACCTTACTTAAACTGCTGGTTTTTTTTACATGAAGGAGTTGTGATGACAGCACTCCCCCACCTCGGTTTAATTTACAGTTTGTTTTAGTGATAAAGAAGGCTACTTAACAGGATCAATTAACCATTTTTAGAATAAGTATTCATTTTTGTACGTGAGCTGGGCTTCTTTTAGACAAATTGCAAGGGTACTTCGGCTTTCCTACACTACATGATACATAAATTCCCTCAGAGAATCAGGAGACTTCTAAAATCAGACCTTCCAACCGATCTGCTATTATTTATGCTTGCTTTGTAAGTGTATTGTTAGATCCATGCAATTTGTCATGAAGGAATTTAAGCAAACATGTTTTATTCTTTATACAGGATGATGAGCAGAAGGAAAAGAAGCGGTTGTCTAATGAGGAAGAGCTCGACAATAACTTCACAGAAATTGCTAACCTTATCAACGGTGATATGTTGACCGAAAATCCAGATGTGGCTTCCAGTGCCTTTGGTCCTCATCGTGTCATCACAGACAGATGGAAGGGAATGTCTCCGGAACAGATTGAAGAGATCCGTAGGATTCAGGATTTACAGAGGCAGGAGAAGAAGCAACTCATGGAGGAGGAGGAACAAAGAAACAACGAGTGGGATAAACAGAGATTAGCTGATGCGAGAGTGGCAACTCTGATGGAAAGAGAACAAGAAAGAATGAGGAAGGCATTGGAGAAAGATCAAGCAGAGTCTAATGCAAGGCTTTCTACAGATCAAAAAGCACAGTAAGTTGTGAAATATTTATCCAGTAGTATCAATGACATGTGACCATAGTGCCATGTAGTTGGTTTTGTCATGGCTGATAAATTTACCAAGTTTAACAGTCAATATGTAACCATGGACTGCACATGCAGCTGACATGTGTTGCATTTAATGTCTCTTGCCAAAGGTTGCCATGTCAATATACGTAAACAGTTTTGTTCTTCTTATGTCGTATGTGTGTCACAAGTGCAAGAGCTAAAGCAGTTAAAATAATTTGAACATTGTAAAAGTTTGTTATAAAACCATTATCGGAGCTATAGCTTCTTTAGCAGCTTCTTGAGTTTGACAATTTTTTCAAACCGGCTAGGCTGTACACAAAATAAGAATTGCAATTGAACTAATTAAGTCAAAACAAATATTTGTAACATGGCAATAAGGTCTTGCTCATACTTAACACTTAAAGTAATTTTAATATTTGCATATAGGGTAGGGTTTATGCCAAAAAGGTAAAAAAAAAAAAAATCTTTGGCTTTTCTCATAGATGTATCAGACTTGTTACCATGAATTGAAGAAGATGATATCACACTCTGTTTTTCTATTATTTTAACAAATTCTTTTCTTCCTTCTTGTTAACAGCATGGAGTATATGGATAAGGAAGTTTACACAAACCCTCCAACTGCAAGTTATTTCCAGCAATTCAACACATCCAGTCGATGATGTTATCCAGCGTTGATTTCTGTACATGTTTTGTAAAATAGTTCAGTACAGATAGAAAATAGATCTGCCACAAGCAATTTCAGCAGGCGTCGATCACTCTTTGGGGTCCCAGATTAATTTTGATCTATTCATGGCTACTTACATACTGTAATACTTTAATCATAACCATAAAAATGATCAAATACCAGGATTTCCAGGAGAATCTCCATCTAGGAATTCTAGTTTGAGCAATATATATTGAGCTATGGTTCAAGAAGGACCTACATACAGTATCATGCCTTCTATAGGCTGGTTAACATTTACAATTGAGTATTGCCTAGTGATAAGGTAACATAAATACTGGAAATATAATGAAGCAAACAACCCTCATCACTTGATATGATTTTGATCTAGTTGGTAATTTAACTAACCAAACTAATGAAGATGTTTATTAATTAATGTCCATCTGGCAATAGTTTGTGATTTCAAACCTTTAGATATGCATTAATCAGCACATTTCTGATCAAGCCATTTGCAATGTTTTCATAACTTTGGGTTCTTTAAACCAGGGTTTCCCTAACTTTATCCCCCCCCCACGAACCCCCTGTGGATGTCAGAGTTGTCCACGAACCCGCAACTTTTCAAGACACGATCTGAGTCATTGTTATACTATAATACGCATCAGAGTGCTTCGTAAAAGATCAAGTTCATAGTGTGATATAGTAATGAAAAAGAACAAGAGATGAACAAATATTTATTTGGAAACTTCAAGATCAGATCAGCTCTTTATCTTCACAACGTACTGTCATGCGTACACCAACCTCACCAAAGTCATGCGGCCTGTTTCTGTTTCATAATTCAGTTATTTTATCACATGCACGGTACAGTACTACTATGGCAACATATGCCTAGAAATGCGAAAAGAGTTTGTCGATAGGTACGATTATATATGATATATCAGATTTTAGTTTAACAAAAAGTACTTTAGTTTGACTTTCAGAAACGTCTCACGAATAGCTGGGGATGGACTCACACACCCCCTGGGGGTTCATGCACCCCAGTTAGGGAACCCCTGCTTTAAACAGTGTAGTGCCATGAAAGATAGAAGTGGCTATCCATTAGTGTCACAAAAATTGAATAAGACATGCCTTTTACATATTTCACATGTAAACTTTGTACATGTAATCAAGCGGAAATAGGTATGATATTAATGCTAAAGAAATGCTCATGCATGTTAGCAAGAAATGTTGAAACCATTTAGAACACCACCGATCATTCTTGCAGGACTATTGTAAATTGATTGTCTACATTAATATTCTTAAGATTCCATGAACTGTTTCACACTGTCATAGTCTTGTAGTATCCATTCTAATCATACAGATTGGGTTAATGGTACAGAATATTGGATAAAGAGTTTCAGGCCTTCAAGTTATACCATTCTTGATCAGGTTTTAACAATGTTTTTGTTTGATAGAGATTTAGCAGAAAGGATAGAAATGTCAGGCTTTCTAAAATATATTGCCATCACAAATGTTGTTAAATTTAATAACAATTTTTGCTGTGAATAGGCCATCTTTCTGAAGCAAATTAAACTTTTGATTATTTGATTATTTAACTTTTGATTAACTATTAAACTTTTGATTTGTTTAATACATTCAGAATTAAGTGTCATATATAAATATTTTCTCCCGTCACTGCAACTTTTCAATTTATTTAGAAACAACATTCTTCATGTCATCTTTCGATGACTGTGTCTCCTCATTTCTTTATTAGAAAGATGTTTTTAAGTATGATATGGGGAAATTGGAACATTAAATATAATACCTCCTTGATTGTAAAGTATTATTTTTTTTACCATTTTAGATTATTTAGAGTGAATAAATACAGAAAAAGTTGTCAACATTATATATTCCAATAGATATCTTTTCTACAAAGTTTAATTTTTCAAAGAAAAAGAAGTAATTTCTGTAAAAAAAAGAAATTGTGATCCACAACAAAGTGGAAATGGAGGAGGATTACCAGACCTAAATCAATAGATGAGAATGAACCATTATTTTTAGAGACAGACTGATTCACAGTGTATTACAAATAGTCCTTAACTTTGGTTGATGAGCATCGTTTCTATGCTCTGCTTACAGATACATTTGTTGTATCTTTAATGCCCTTTTCTTTGCCTAGACATTGACAAGTTTTGAAAGTGGGTCCAATCTAGTATTCTACTTCAAACTTTTTGCAATGACCTGTGGTGTTACTACCCCCCCCCCCCCCCCGTGTTCATCTTCGATTGAAGACTTCAACACTACCTGGTCACAGAGAAGCTTGAAACTTTACTGAAGGGTACAGATTGGATTAATTTGTTTTGAGATATGAGTGCTCAGTCTTGGATTTGTATAGCTGATAAGTTAAAGGTCATTATGGAAAATCATGTTCCATGGAAGAATCGTCGTCGTAAAAGCAGTATGCCTTCCTGGATGAATAAGAAAGTTAGATGTGCATTTAGGCAAAAACGTAGAATGTGGAAGTTGTTTAGGAGGACTAATTCTGAATCTCTTTTGGCCAAGTTCAAAATTCATCAGCTGAAGGTAGAATGCTTAGTCTCTGATGCAAAATTGAATTTCGAAAATAACATTGCCTTAAATATTAAGGATAACCCAAAGGCCTTCTTTTCTTATATCAGGTCAAAGCAGAAAGTTAAAGATGGACAATTGTTTCTCTTAGGGCACCACAGGCCATTCATTGTGTAAAAACACATTTCCGCATTTTCGACCTGCATTTTGTAGAAAAAAAACCCCTCAGCCCTTCCCCACCTCTCCTGGCTCATATTTGCTGAAATGCGCTCGAAAAACTTCTTCATGCATGCACCTTCACTTGACAAAATAATCTCTCTCATCCAATGTAAACTTTAAGATTTCCGCGTTTTCGACCTACATTTACGGTTAAATAGCTTTAAACCCGCACCCCTTCCTGGCGCATATTGGCTGAAATCCGCCCGAAAGACTTCATCACCCTCTCTTGACAAATTCCTCTCGTTCCGCGCTTTCCGCGTTTTCGACCTTGCTATATAGCAAGGTCGATAAAGCGGAAACCGCGGAAATTGTTGAGAACCCGGTTTCTCGATTACACCGACCTCGGTTTATCGATTTCCGCGTTATCGACCTGGCCGTATTCTAAGTTTCTTCCAAATGCGATTCTGAGAAATTTCAAACAGATTTGGATAAAGTTTTTTTCTTGGTCTGAGGGATGCATTTTTATATTGATAAATGCAAGGTGATGCACATTAGTTACCAAAAGTTTACATACAATCTTAATGGTAAGGAGTTGCAGGAGGTCTGACCTATAGGTATCTACATTGACTCATCTCTGCAAACTTCTAAACATTGTCTCGAAGCTGCTAAAAGAGGTAATAGGGTTTTAGGTATGATCAAGAGGAACTTAAGTTTTCTGAAAGAGGACATAGTTGTTAGGCTTTATAAGCAGTTGGTTATGCCTCATCTGGAGTATGCTGTGCAGGCTTGGAACCCATATTTTGCTAAGGATAAGGAAGTACTGGAATAGGTCCAGAGGAGGGCTACTAGGATGATTAGTTCCTCAACTGTTAAATCTCACCACACTGCAGGAGCTTAGGAGGTTACGTGGTGACTTGATTCAGGTTTTCAAGATTGTGTATGGTTTGACAATTTATCCTTCACTGACTTTTTCACGCTAATAGTAGTTGTACCAGAGGTCATAGTCTTAAACTCAATAAGTCACATAGTAGGATTAATATTCGGCATAACTTTTTTCTAATAGGGTTGTGAATGAGTGGAACGGATTTTAATCGGGTCTGAGTGTTTGTGTCTTCAGTTTTTTTTCTCTCCTATAGGGTCCTTGATGGGGACTTGAGTGTCCCTCCTGATCCTATTTTTGTACTAAACTAAACTATATGTGATAGCCCAGCACACTATCCATTATTCCTTACACTCAATCCTCCCATCCCTTTCCCCACCCTCCTTAAAACCTGCCATCATGTAAACCTGCCATCGGAGTTCCTTGCCATTGGCCTTTACCATGGGCAGTTCGTGATCATGGATGAAGAATTGATATCACACAGTTGTACACCCTGTACGTAATTTTGACAATGCGCACACACAATTGACAACTCTTGTCTGAGCGCTGCCCATGTCAAGAATTGAAAACAATCCTTACCTAGCTTGCTGTCTAAAATCTACGAACGCTCGCAAGTAACAACCAAGAAGAACAGGTTTCTCGATGAAGTAACATTTTCATTCTTGAATGAGATTTTTAACTCTGAGGGCATGATGTGATGATATATTAGGTAATCGATAAAGAACAGAATATATTTAAGCATTTTTGAAGGGTTTTAGTAAGTTACTGATGTACTAGGCAAAGAATTTAAGTCCCATAGTTAGGGCTAGTAGTAGGCTATAGGCTAGGCCTAGCATAAGTTTGGGCCCCTTGAAATTGAATTGCTAATGTGATGCGTAGTCTTTTCGTATAGCCTAACTAGGCTAGCTGCATGAGTGTGTATTAGCTACCTTAGGGCAGTAAGGCCTAACCTGTATGCATAGTTTATACCTAACCAGGCAAATGCAATGCCTGCATCATGCATCCATTACCTAAGCAAGAATAACTAATAATTATCATGCCAGATTGTCAAGTCTTTAAAACCTAACATTATGCTAAAACTATGAATGTAATTTGTAAACTGCTAACCTTAGGTGAAAAAATAACCACAATTCCAGGGCAGTCCCCATATTAAAGGTGACTCCAGAAATGTCCCCGGATTTTAAACAAGGCCCTGAATTAACTCCAGTTTACATTCTTGTCCTTGCACTGGCAGAGCAGACAGCTTGAATCAAAGCGGTCATTGTTTACAACTACAAATGTAAAATTTATTCTATTTTGGCAATGGATTTTTATCTAAAACACTTAATAGCCACTCAGTATGCCACCTTTTGTAAGGTACCTTGTAAGGGATAGTACGTACTATCCCTTATTGGCAACATGAGAGGTAAGGGTGCTAACCAAAACCTTTGGTCATCAGGACTAGAAGATTTTTCAGATATTTGCCTTGGTAATTTTATTTAATATCAGTAAAACCAAAAGTTAAGTTTGAATCTCAGAAAGTAGGGTAAACATAGTCCTAATGAGTAAGTGCCAATAGAACCATGTTTTGCAAACCTTATTATGTGATATTTAATTCCAGTATATAGCCTGCAACTAGTGTTCGACCGATTGTATGACAATCGGTTTTACCGATTACCGATTAATTCCTGTGACAATCGGCCGATGCCGATTACCAATTACCGATTATTTCTTCATTTTCGTGGAACTGGCCTAATGTATGATTTAGTGTTATGCATGGTTACCAACTTCTAGGCCAATTCAATCAAAGATGTAAATGAACGACTTAACTGTTCACAGTAAAGATTAATGGAGCAAGTAAAGAACACTGTAATACATACATGGGGCGCTGTACGTTTATAACTAAGAGTCGCAATTTTTCAATCCTGCCAAAACACAGTTTTTGACAGTGCTGTACAGACTACAGAAGGGGAAAAATAGTAGTTGCTATGAAATGGAAAAAAAAAAAAAAATTAGGGACAGCTTTTACAACTGCCATTAAAACCATTATTAGTGTTGCAACTCGAACGTAAATAAAGTGAAAAGTATATCGCACGTAAATAAAATATTCGTAATTTCGTTAGCTGATATCGAAATATATAAACTGATATGAAAATTAATGTGTAAAAGTAAGTTGGCCTGACGTTTCGATCGTAGCAGAATCGAAACGTCAGGCCAAATTACTTTTTCACATATTCTTACACAGGCTCTTTAGTGATAAGCAGTTTGCTAACATGTTTATTTTATTGTGAAAACAATCCCGAACGTTTGCTTCAAGTTTTCAATGATTACCATCTGCGAGGTAAAACTTTCGATCGAACGTTGTTTCAAACGATCATACACAGTAAGTCAATGGAGCTTCTCCATTGACTTAACTACATGTGGGGGAAATCACACACTTAAGTCCCATTGACTTTGTCGCGCGTGTCACTGGAAATCAGACTTGCTTTTAGTCGGTTGCGGTAAGGGGTACACAGTACATGCGGTCAGGGAAAAAAGTTTCTTCAAGTTTTTCGCAAAAATATGCGTAAAAATATTTACCTAATCAAAAAATACTGTAATGCAGTAAAACTACTGAGGGCTGTTGCCAAACGTGCTTAGGGATTTTTAGGAGTATTTGGCGCCTTGATTTCATCATTTTATGCCTTTTGTAAAATCTTGGGCGCATTTTCAAACTGAACAGTTCTGAAGCTCAACCGTTCTCTAGCCAGACTAGCCTAATGTACGTAGAACTCACAATGAACAAAGCCTAATGTTATTGTTTTCACTTTCCAGTTTTCACACCAAAGTGGTTCAAAAGTATATTGATTTGGTTTTTATATTTAGTCGAGACAATTAATCTTTCTTACCTATCGTTTAACATGATAACAGGAGGTTTTGTTAGATGCAAGAAGCTAATTGAAAAAAAAATAATTACGTCGTCCCCCATAGCTTATCGCGGGTACACTGCATGATGTTACTGCCAAAACTGGATAGTATATCGAACAGCATTTGTACAAACTCGCATGAGGAACTTGCGATACCGCTACACGGTAGACTAGCGCACCTTCCCCGGCTATGAATAGCATTTAATCAAAATGATCTAAATTTTTCTCCCGTCGTGGTTATGGTGAATCAAAAGCGCGGAAAAATACAATCCTTTATGTGGAACGTAATAATCGGTTCCAAATAATCGGTAGAGCAATGGATTTTGCCGATGCCGATTATTTACCGATTGTCTGATAATCGGCCCGATGCCGATTGTCTAACCGATTATCGGTCGAACACTACCTGCAACATTCCATTTTGAGACCATGCTCGAGAGTGATATGCAGTCATTCAAAATTACTCACTCAATTGTCGTGACTAGCTACATTCCCAACAAGGTGCAGGGCAGTTCCTTTGGTTACAACATTTTGTAGGCCTATACTGTTTTAGACATTTGACCATTTATTAGCTATTTCTGAATCTGCACCTTGTAGAATATAAATGCAACTACATAAGTTAAAGTTAATGAACATGAATGTAGATGCAATATACATTAATTTTCCAAATCTTTTCTTTGTAGAACCAAATTTAAAAAGATATGACTGAAGCACTTGGCATTCTTTGGCATTCTTTGAGTGAGAAGAGAAGTATTATTGCTAAATGTGCTTCAAAAATCAAAGGACATTAATATGAGTGAAAAAGTGAAGTTATCTGACACCACATCAAAGAAAAAGTCTACACCTATAAAGAAAACAACAGAAGAGAGAAAGTTGAAGAACAAGACAAGCCAAAATGCATCATCGGCTACCCCTCAAAGGAGGAATAGTGCCCCTGCTAGGAGTGCAAGGGGCAAGTTTGATGGTCCAAGGATGAGATTGAAAGGATTACCACCACCATCTCCTAAAGAGAAACCAAAAGTATCAAAAGAACATGGCCCAAGGAGGAAAGACATGAGGGCATTTGTTATACCAAGGAAAGCTAAAGAAAAAGGTGAGTTATCATTTGCAGGTGTTTAGAGGATCTGATGGTTCAAAGTTGAAAAGAGTATACCATCATCTCCTTAGGGACAAACCAAAAGTCTGAAAGTTATGATAAAAGGTTTTAAAATTAAGATTGTTGCTCTTTTTGTACAACCTGTCCTATGATCACATTATACTGTGCTTGATGGAAATGAAAAATTAGAACAAGATTAAAATAAAGAACACTTAAACCAATTCATAAGGTTCCATGTTTAGTGTTTACAATGGTAATTTGTATATACGTAAGTGGTTCATGCTTTTCCATTGTACAAGGTGTCATCGTTTCTTAATGTTTTATTTTACATTAAAGATGCTCTGATAGTGAATGATATTTTGTACTCTGGTGTTACCAACATCTCATATGCCAGCACATTTGTTTTCTTTAATGCTTTGTATTTTCCATTATTCTAATTTTCTGTAGAACTCCTAGAAGAGGTTTCATTGGATTCAAACAGCTTCCAAAAGTATTTGCTTCCTGCTGTTGTCCAACAGTACAGAGATCCCACATCCAGGGCTTCCTTTGAGTATGAGAAAGCATTCCTTGTCCATAATGAGAAACTTGATACAGAGGTAAGAAAGGTTGATATTGGAACAAACAGCCCATGATGAATTAATGACAGAGTGGTTTACTTCACATTTATTTTTGTGCAGTCATTATGTAAAAAGTATTACTTTAGTTGAAGCAAAAAGACAGCTATTGGAAGGCCATCTTTGTATACATGTTCTTTTGATCCAAAAGCATTTTGTGACATGATGTTAGTGGTTGAACTATTGCATAATTTGTTTTTTTTTTAATTTAAATTTGCTGCTGGTAAACTTCCATGAACCAAGTTATTGTGTCTCAAAGGAGGCAATCAGATCTCTCTTTCCATCTCCTATCTTCCATCATTTTGTGATATTACTTTGAAAATTATTTTATGTGCTGAGGAATACTGGTGTTTTACGTTGCCTTATCAGTTTCAAGAACGGAGGAAGGAAATGAAAGAAGATGGAAGGTCTGATAGGGAGGTTGCTGAGCAGTATGCCTTTCTGTTGGTGGATAATATGAACATTGTAAGTAACAATGTAAGAACATTGTAAGTAAAAGGCTTGAGTAGTGATGGGAACAGTCAAATACTTAACAAATAAAACACTACAGTTCATCTCTAGTGGAAAAGGGAAAGAACAGAATAGTTGTCAGTTTGATGATTAGAGTTGTGTGGAATTGGGGGGGG
>KN890735.1:9575-26017 GCA_000934455.1 Apostichopus parvimensis
GTTTGCATCTTTCTATTTGTAATGCAGTATGTTACTGTTTCATGTGCAAATTTTTGAAAATTCTACCCAAAAATTCATCTATCTTGGGCCCAGTTTGGTGGACTCAGGTAATAATTAATAAACATGAAAGAGCTCTCAATAGAGCTCAAACAGGATACAACTAGCTAGCAAGGACTGGCACATAGATTGAGATATGTTGCGGTGCTTTATAAATGTATTTGGAGATATTTAAACAGCATAGATCTACACAAAGTGGGACCCAGAGCTGTATCTGCAGCACTGTTAGGACCAATATGATGGCGCCCTCTATATGAAAGCTGAAGATTCCATCTGAAACACTGCAGAAATTCAAGAAAACTTCTGAAGCCGTAAGATGACTAAATAAATACGATAGAACGATTGGAAAATACTAATCGCTAATATTATACGACTAACATCATGTCTGAGGTAAAATGTTATCCTGTGTGAGGACTCGTAACATTCCTAAATATTGATGATAAATTTGAAAAAAATAGTGATAAATATCACATAAAATATTCTATTCCTGTTCCTACTATTGCCAATATCCCCGCACTGGTCCATATGGTTGAGGTTAAAAACGATCTGAGCCATTTTTGTGAGAATAGATATACTTTCAAGTAACTTACACAGAATAATGCACGATATTCCTTGAGTGAGTAAAACTGAAAATTACTGTACTGGAATGATAACATTTTTAGCAATTAAAATTTAATGAATTCAAGGTACAACTTTCACTTTCACCATGGCAATTGTCAGGGTTGTCATAGAAACAGCTACTGTAAGCCAATGAAAAGCCACAAACAGCAACTGTGGAAAGTATTTACCACTTCCCTAAATCCTAAATCAGTTCAAAATCAGAAGTTGTGAGATGATGAAATACATAGATTAAGGTGACTGTATTATTTTCCAGAAATTCCCGGGACACGACATTGATCCCCATGTTGACATCTCAGGGTAATATCTACACTACACGTTTTAATGCACACGTGGGATTTTAAGGTCTCAAAGTTTTGATGTTGCTATGTTTCAAACTGATCATGGTCAACTACCCAGGTTTTTTCAATACTGTACATCCTCTAAAACCATGGATTTTTTTTAAAACATTATTCTGAGCCCATTTTTTAGGAACGACAATTTCCAAGGAATATTTAATCCAAGACAGATCCATGAAATACTTGTACTGTCCCTGGTTGATGGGAACTTCTGGTACCGTCACCTTAACGAATTAGATGGCATCTTACAATAAATAGTTACACAACTCTCAGTGGTGGAAATTGCATCATATAATGCCTCAATGAATAGAGATTTCTCACGTAAAAGTAATAAGCACACGATAAAATATAACTCTGTAATTTACTTATGATGGCAATGTTTGGTACCATTTAACGAGTTGGGACAATCTTCTACATGCTTATACCACTCCACACTGTCCTCTCATGTCATGCTTCAAAACACTCGTACTGACAGTATGAACAGTTTCTAAGCTTTTATCCGATTCTAATGCTAATACCACTCTATACTGTTCTCTCATATGCTTCAAAGCACTCATACTTACAGTATGAACAGTTCCTAAGCTTTTATCCGACTGTAATGCTAATACCACTCTATACTGTTCTCTCATATCATGCTTCAAAGCACTCGTACTGACAGTATAAACAGTTCCTAAGCATTATCTAATAGAAAATCATGATATTCATGCTGCTCATACTATCATTAAGTGTATTGAAGTGTGACATGACAGTACAGTCTGAAAAGAAAACAAATTGTCCCAACTGGGGTGGGTAGGATTCTCATGGTTAGGATACACATACTGTATGCAATAAATCTCTGAAGAACAATGTAAAAATTCTTTAATTGCATGGAAATACTATATTAATAGTTGGTCTGTAACATATAGTGTGTACAGACAGAGGTATTGCAAAAAAAAAAAAATTGGTCCATGCTGATACAAAATGTTGCGTCTAATGTCACGTAGTATTATACATTTACATATAACTTCTTTTTACAAAACTTCAAACATTGATGTGTCCTTTTAAAACTGTTCAAGTTTTGACATTTTTGGTGTTGGCTACGAATGTTTAACACAAGAATATTAATTAATTAATTAATAATTAATTTGGTAACAACACAGAACACCAACACAGGAATAGCAAGATGTGCAATTGTAGAGAACAATGTACCCTTTGCCTTACAATCATTGATCACAACATGATATGGTATCTCTTGCAAACTGCTCTATATAGAGCACTTTAGTCCAGCAGTTACTTCACATCCTGTCCCTAAATTAATTAATTAGCAAACTTTGATGTTACTGTTAAACCAAAAGAAATACATATAACAAGGTAAATACAAGAGGCTAGTCAGCCACTCTACCTTTATGTTGTACACACACACACACTAAATTCCATTGCTTTAGCTGGTCACTAGTGGATATTGCTCAACAATCTATCGTGTCATGATACCAGCCGCCAAAGTAGTAATTTTTCTGTTAATCACCGTTTTTCATTTCAGTCTTCATTTTCCCACCATTTCTTTTGGCATACAGAACATTAATATTTGTAAAGACAAAAATTCCTGTATCTTAGCAACTTTTATGCAAATTAAAAACAGAAACTTCTTCCATTCAGGTGTGACATTACGTGCGTATTTAACCTTTCTATAAAGAGTCTTAATTCCATATGATGGATGGATCAACTAACATCTTACAGATTTCATAGTGTTCTTGGCAAGTGGTGCAACAATTTGTCTATGCTGAGTATGTTACAGAGAATTACCCAAAGGGGTTCATATTCCAAACAAAGTTGTGCTCCGTCAAACTTTGATTGTGCAATAGGTTCGAACCCATGTTAATAGGGTTTGAATCCCGACTTCCAGTGATATAGCCCGTTTTCAGCAAGTCACAAAAAGTTGTATAAAATTTTGTGCCATTTGTACCTGAACAATCAAATGTCAAAGAAATTAAAGAGTAAAAAAAGTTTAAATATTTGTAATTATTTTCTGATTGTGTGATAGGTTGGACAAATAATTATTATTTAATGATTCTAATCTGAAGAGCAAGATTTATATTTTTATTATTATTGTATATATTATTTATTTTGAAAATATTTTAATGTCTCAATTGAGACATTATTTCTACTGATTATGCCCTCTTTTCTACACAATTTCTAACATTGGAGATGAGCAGAATGTTCTGTTTTGAATGTGTTTTATAAAATCAATCACTGTTGATAGTTTTAGTAATTGGTCGCTAACTTCTGGTAAGTTTTGCCAATTATCACTTCTTCAAAATATGATTCTACTTATAACCAAGCCACCCATCCTGCTGTTCATTTTCACTTCATGAATACTAATTAATTAGCAAGTAATTAATGAATACAATCCATTCAGCAAGTTTGGTTTCCCAGATCACTCTTTCATTAAATATGCTTTTAATCACTAATCTCATGAGCAACTTGGAAATGATAAAAAACTTTATATTTTCTCTTCAATATTTTATGAGAAAACTCTAGAAATTCATATTACTGTGTTGCTTAATCTGTAAAACTTATTGAAAATTTTCCAACAACAATACCATAAGCTGCCAGAAAGGATCTTGAAAATATTGCCGCTATGAAACGATGTCGAAATTTAGAATGTTGACGAAAAATTGGCCAAATTAATGCAACAAAAAAGTTGTCGTGATTGTCATACATGGTTTTCATTGACCTGTGAAATTTATATATCTGCTGTTTATTGTGCAAGAGTTGAAAACCAAAATGATATTCAAATTGTTATGAAAATATTTTATTTCTTGAGCATTGTACAGTCCTTTGTAAAATTGGCAAGTATTTTTAAATATGGATGTGACTATAAAATAAGTTTCACGCTGAGAGTTGCTTAATTGGAGCATGGACAGATTTGTACCATAGACAATTTGGAAGGAATATATTAAAATGGTAGGGATGCATATCTTTATGTTTAAAATAACAAACTATTCTTATTTAAAAGAATGATTCTCATAGTAGATTAATATGAACCTGAAGAGAGAAGACAAAATATATTTCAAATTGTTAGGTCAAAACCCCATTCTGAATAATATCTTCTTCTTAACTGTAGACATGATTTTTTTGAAAGCGACATACGCTTGTCAGGTAAACCATAATTTATCAGTCTAGAAAATGGATGGCAGAAGGTATCTGCAATCTCATCATCAGATATGCTCTTCTATCAGGGATGAGCCTGGGGTAAAAATACAAATCACGGATGATTTGCAAAAATTGCGGTATAGGCTCCAGTTTGCGATTGCTACAATGTGTTAGGATAATAGTTTTTGTCCCCGAGGTAGAAAAGAAATCACGGCTATGCCGCGAATTCGCGGAAAAAGCTCATGCCTGTTCTATTATCAGTTTACGCCCATAAATGTGTCACTAAAATGAAAGAAACGAGACACATTTTACTCACTACCTGCTGACTCTGTCTCGATATATTTTAATTTGTTCTACAGTTCTACTGTAACGCTGCATGTGTGTAGTATCGTAGTGAAAACACTGTATCTACGATGCTGCCTAGAATATACTCTGGTTAGAGATGTCATTGTATCGAGTTTAAGGGTTGCTTGGAAAGTCAAGTCTTTAATGGAGTTGGTATAAAATTATTGAAACAGACAAAAGTCAAGTCGACGATAAAAGCTACATGCAAATACGTAAAGGACTAACAAACTGAAGCAAACCCATTTGCGAAAGGCTGAAGAAGACAAAGGGGGTGCACACAACTCTTATTACCTATCAACAGCACATGCAGGTTAATAAAACTTTAATCAAAAGATTTGTGCATTGTCATTAACCCCCCAAAAAGCAAGAAAAATAACAAAATGTTTTATAATGTTCATCAAGAAAACCAAACAGATTTTTGAGTGACATCACTATTCTTTTCCAATTTTTTTTTTATAAATTTCATCTGATTTGTCAGACATTCAATGTTCTTGACAATTTCATCTTATAGATAAAGTCATTTTGCTCTCATTATCTAATGAAGAAGCCAAATTTCAACTTTCCCTTTGCATAAAATTATTAGTTCTTATTTGTTTTGTTTTCCAAGGATAGACAAGAGCCTCACCAACTCAATTGAGGCAATTTCTCTATTAAACAAGCCTGTCGCCAGACAGTATTTCAACAATAATTTGTGTGTTTCCTTCGTTTATAACTATACCCTTAGCTCACAAAAAGTGTCACCTGTGATGTGTTTTTCTGTATAAACGACAGAAACAGTACGGAGCAAGTATTGAAACATCTTCCGTACTGAGACTGGACGGTTTATAAACAGAACTGTTCTCAAGGACATCTGCTGGATTTCGGTCAAACTCCAAAACATTGTCCGTTTCTCAAATAAAATTAATCAAATAAATGAAAAAAGGTTTTAGCCCAGGAAACACTACCCTAAACTGAGCGGGAGTAACAGAATCAAAGGCTGTTTTCCAAACTATTTAGAAGTTGCTTTGCTAACAGTTTTTGGTTTGGTTCTCCATGATTGAAATCTCTTCGTTAATGAAGGAAAAATATTGCATTAAATTAAAATCTGAGGATTACTTGCAAGTGTAATAAAGTGTGTAATGCCATGTAGTGTAAAATATGATACTAGTACTGCCTATGTACATGTTACATACTAATTGGGTGCTTCAACAACCTGAACAAAGCCTACTTCACATCCAGTTATATGGGCAAGATTTTTACAGTAGTGGCTCCTCCCCCACCACAATGTAGAGAACAAAACAACCATTATAATCCTTCCATGCTGATAAAAATATGATCCAATGTTAAAAATTGATTTAATGACCATTTCATAGAAACGATCACTATTAACAGCCCTGTCATTTGTGATGCAAACATAAATGCAAATATATACAAATATATGTTTTACAAACCTGAAACCTGTTTGCGATTGTCATTACAACTAATTAAGAATGACTTTTAATACTAACATTAGGCGGAGTGTATAGCCTAGTGGTTAACGCCGGCGTCTCCCAGTAATGAGATCCCCGGTTCGATTCCCTGCCGACAGCAATGTGTGTCGTCTGGCAAGGGTGTTGTTCAATAACAACTTCCCGACATGGACGTTAATGGATGTGTGCCGAGAGATTGGCTTCGGTCAGCTTGCGAGTCTAAAAGCCTCCATGGCTTCTTTCGCGAGTTCCTGCTTGCGGGAAGATCACATATACATACATACATACATACATACAACATACATACATACATACATACATGCATACATACATACATACATACATACATACATACATACATACATACATACATACATACATACATTTATCCACAACAAAGTTTAAGTTTTGATATTGTTACCAAGCAATAAGATGTCTTCACCTAAAGATATCACTGTCCGTCCAAACCACATTCTTTTATATTAATTTTTTTCTATGAAGTCATTCAATTTTGAGCCAACACAGTCACCTGCAGGAGTGCTGATGCTTGTGCTCTAATGGCTCACCAACCCAGGCCTACATTCACTGGTCCACCCCTGACGACCATTTTGTTGCCGGTATTATTGGTCACATTTATCCTGAAAATCATGGCCTTCTGAATACACAAAAAACACCACCCCCCAAAAAATAAGTAATTACAAAATTTAGTTGGAAATAGTATTTTCAAACCAGCAAGGAACACATCAGAAAACCACTGAATTTCAAGAAATGCCTTCTAATATTTTCCTTGTCTCCAAGTCCCTAGTCGAAGTTTCTGTTACCACTTTTTCAATTATATACCAGAAATTTTCGTAACCGTTTGCATCGTTCAACGAAAAAGGCTTGCTTTTTGAGGTTTGAATAGTACAGTACAGTTTAACTTATCCCAATGGATGATTACGCAATAATTAAAAATAATTTTTACAACACATTACAACCTAAAAACAAAAGTGCCCTCTCAACACTTCTCCTCATCACTTATGCTTTTTACCGTTAAGTTTCCCGTTGGTTACCGTTTGACCGTTTCTCGTTCTCTTTGCCTGATGGCCGTTCCCGACCCCTCTGTTCTTTGACTTCCTGGCCGATACACCGTTCTGCTGTTTGCCCATGTTCTTTGCGGCGTCCATCTTGGGTAGCCGTTCCTTCTTGATGTACGCGTGAACGTAGAAGTTGGCGAAGAGCAACACCAGCGAGGTTCCGTAGGCGAGGAATGCGTACTGCATCCAGAGATAGAACTGACACTGGAAGTAAATGGACTGTACGGCCAACACCAGACATACAAAGAACTGCGCCTGAAGAATGGAAGAGAAAATTAAGACTAGTTGAGACAAATGAGGGCGGGGGGGGGGGGGGGGGGGGAACAAAACAGATTGTAAAAGCAATGTTTCAAATTGTTATGTACATCAGAGATGGAGTGATAAAGGGAATCCCAGGACTGCAACACCTTTTGGCTGCATATAGAGAAGCATACTGACTTGTAGTTAGTTTGTACTATGTATGCTTGTATTCCAGCACAGTTGCCAGTACTGGCAACTAGCTCTCATGAATCTGTACTCCAAACATGTACTCATACCCAGTGAGATTGCTGTACTCATACTAATACCAGGGGCAGACTGTACTCGTACCCAGGGAGATTGTTGTACTTGTACTCATACACAGTGGAATTGTACTCGTACTAATGCCAAGGAGGATTGTACTCAAACTCATGTGCAGGGCAATTGTACTCATACTCATATGAGGCAAATTGTACTCAAACTCAAAAACAGTGGAATTGTACTCAAACTCATACACAGGGGAATTGTACTCATACCCATACCCAGGGGAATTGGTTCTTTTCTCATACTCATGGTGTTGCACTTATTCTACAAGACTGGAAGCATACACCTTTACATGCATTTTAGCTTTAAATTATACATATAGCTTTAAATTATGCAGACTAACCAGTTGAATCACGGTGAGATATTTCTTCCACCAAAGATACTTGTAAAATTGCGGGCCTAGGGCTGAAAGTCCATAGTAACTGTACATGATGACATGTATGGAGGAATTCAACATAGAACCAAACACAGCTGTGGACAAAGGGAAAAAGAACAGGGCAACCCAATAAATCAATCAATACCACAGTCAATAAATCCATCAATTTAACACCAATTTGGAGCAAGAGTTACACTTATCAGGTATTTATAACACCTACCCATTACCATAGTAACAAACATTACGGTATGATGACACAAACATTGAAACAAGTCAGAAAATAGTTCATTAACATCCCCTAATGAACCAACATAAGGCAAGGCAACAATTTAGAGCTCATTTTTTTTGCTTTTCTAGCACTTTTTGAAGGCTCTGAACGTTTCCCTTTACAAAAAAAATGGTATACAGCTTTGTACGTGTATAGCGGTTTGCCCATTTTGCAAAGCAATTTGCGAAGCGATACTGGACTCAAATTATTCCTTGTAAGGTCAAGTGGTACATAACTGTGCCCATTTTTTTATGTATATTTATATTTTTATGTTCTTTATTGTGGTTTATAACCCTGTCTTATATAATTTTTTACTTTTATTGCTGTTGTTATTACTTTTAGGTTTTCTTAAGTTTGGTAATTTTATATTCCAGGTATTGGTTCTTTTGTACAGTGCTCTAGAGCATGTTTTATTTCATTATAACAGCACTTTAATATTTGGTATTTATTTAATTTTTATTATTATGAGTGAGCCAAAACAAGAGTGCCTAGTAGCACTATACACCATACAGTGAAGCAGTGTACCACAAATCCCACCAACAACCCACTTCATAGTGCTGTACCATAGAACCAACATTTAAGGTATGCTCAACTGCATGATGGAAAGTAGAACTTAGCAGTATTACAAATTACAAAAGCAGTATTTACATATCCCACCAACAACCCACTTCATAGTGCTGCTGTACCATAGAACCAACAGTTACGTATGCTGGCACCTGCATGATGGAAAGCAGAACTTAGCAGTGTTACCAATTACAAAAGCAGTATTTACACATCCCCACCAACAACCCACTTTGTAACCATATACATCAGAACCAGCCTGAGGTATGGTGGTAAATGAGGAAAGCAGTTATTACACATCCCACCTCAACCCTCTTAACGGTCATATACCGCAGTACTGACACTGAGTAATGTTATCAAACGTAAGGGAAAAGCAATATATATTCACAAATCCCACCTCAACCCACTTAACAGCCATATACCTCAGAATTAACACCGAGGTAAAGTGGTATCTACTTGGAGGAAAGAAGTACTTAGCAGAAGTACTTAGCTCCCGTTAGAGTAAATCAGTATTATGCATTTCACCAAGATACCCACTTCCTGACCACCTATTAAAGATCCAACATTGACGTATGGCGTTACACACATGATAGTGCTCAAGCAGTACTTAAATTGCCACCTCAACCCACTTCATATAAACCATCCACCATGGTACACTGAGTACCGGTAGTCTGGTACATGCATGAAGGAAAGCTGTACTTACACATCCCACCGGCAACCCACTTCATGCCTATCCACCATAGAACGAACATGGATGTATGGTGGTACACATGAAGAAAAGTCACTTGATTGTTTTTCTTCCTCAGGATGAAAATGATGGTATCTAGCAGCTCATATCCCTTGGAGAAGTAATACCACCATAGGGCTTTAGCAATCTATGTTATATAAATATATAAATATAGAATGAAACGAAGAGATGACAGTGAAACACCAGTAGAGGTCAAAGCAAAGCAGTGTTGAGGGAGTAAAAAAAAAGTCTATTTGAATTAGTCAAAAAGCAGACAAGTTAGTTAGTTCGTTGAATGCAATTAAATTTTTTAATTAAAAATTTACATTAAATTCTTATTATTCAATATGGGCGTGACATGTCGGAGAGAAACGGACAAAATCTGTTGCAGCAAGATAGACGATGATAGAGGTTATCTCTGCAGATCAGCATGGTCTACTCTGTCAAAGGTGGAGCACAGGCAATTATGTCCTCTGCAGCCCCCCTCCCCCTGCCCCTATCAAGTGAAATGGTGTCTAAAGTGGCATCCAAGAGAAGCCATAAACTCTGTGTCTGTGATACATTAGAAATGCTTGGCATAATTGTCAATGTTCTCCTCATTTTAGAAATTTTCATCACCATGCAATTTTTCTTTGTTGTAAGAAGACCATTTTCTTCATTGGATAATTGACTTGTACATTTGTGAAAGAAAGAAAAAAAATTCCAGTTCAATTAACATGATCACAACACTAACTCTGATGTTACCAGATGCTTTCCTAAAATTTATTATCAAATTTTATATCTCCATGAACCTCAAATTTTTAGGATGCAACTTTTGACCTAAAGATTTAGAAAATTTACAGTAATTTTGTCAAACTATATAATTCAGCATTGAACCAGAATACTCTTTACAATGAAACATTGGATATTATCAGTGACGGCACTATGGGAGGAGGGGGGGGAGGGGAGGGCATGAGGGACATTCCCCTCCAGATTTTGCCCTTGCCCCCCTCCAACAAGATCTGGTTCTTACCAAAATATATAGAGCTAGGCTAATTGTTTGTATAAGAAACAGTTTCTAATATCTATCAAAGTCGAGCGCTAAAACATTTTTTATTCGCTAAATGCCGCAGGCGCTCATGCAGTTTGTCAGATTTCAAAAACAATTCTTGCTCACCGCAAAATTGCATTATTCTAGGAAGGTTGGACATGTGAAAAATTGTCAACTGATAGCACCACTTTGTGCCTAACTTATTGTACTTGCAGAAAAATTCCCAAAGGGGAGGGGCAAACCCCCTTCTCTCAGACCCTGCCCCATATCAGCGTTATATATTTTGCCCTCTAGTTGCCTCCCCCCCCCCTGATTGGCTAGGCTGGTGCCGTCACCAGATATTATGGCATACTTACCCTGTGTTCATATTCATCGTCGGAATAGACCATTTCTTGACAAAATATATTATACTTCCTTTGGATGAAAGCACAATAAAATAACTGTAATGCGGGAAAAAAAGAAAAAGAGAAAAAAAAAATCTTTAAACTCTTATGAAGAACAAATATGGTTCATTCAACACTTTAATTCAGTGTACCTGAATGTAAGCTGGCCTATCTCGTTTCAACTATTGTTCAGAAGTTATTAGGACAAGAAAGTGTGCATCTCTGTTGATGATTCTACTCCTAGGTCCTATATTAAATATTAATTAATATTATTAATATTAATATTTCTTTCTCCTTCAAGTGGGTTTACCAGTCTCCCAACTATGGGAGGATCTATCAATCAATCAATCAATCAATCAAAACAATTTATATATCAAACTAAATTATCCAAAGTTCAAACAATGTTCAGAGGTGCTTAGAGTCAAGAAAATGCTCTTGAGAATACAGTAGGTAAGCATTAAGTTTGTCTTTTCCAAATTTTGGCATTTTGATGTCAGACGGAAAAATTAATCAAGCTCTCGAAAGACCACTTCCATTTGTAGCTGAAAGTTGCCATAAACTACAGTAGAATGACTTTTGTTTCAAACGAAATTACACATTTTTCAGAACCATACTATATATCTAAAAGAACTCTCATATAAAAGTTGTGATCAAATTCAATCATTCATTAAAAATCTCAATTGTTTTTAAATTTTCTAATAGTTTTCTTGGTTTTTTTCACTCTCCCTGTCTCTCGTCATAACAAACCTAATCTCCCTACCAGCAAGCCATGTAACATGACTGGGACATTTATACGCTGACTCTTTTGAAAAGCGAATCTAAATCATTTGGACAAAAGGCGATTCTCCCACAAATCATTGTAGGAAATAAAGCGCAAAGAGTAGATGCTGTAGCTAGTAATTACAGGCACAAAATGTGATGGTAGGTTTGAGTAACAGTCCTGTATAATAACAGACAATTGTGGTAGGCTACTTCCTCCTTGACGTTACTTTCAAATGCTCTTTACTGCCAAGGAGCACTGCCATCAATTATTTTGGCTCGCTCTAATTTATCTCTAATAATCTATGTTGAGACGGTTACTATTCGTCATTGACAGTCAACTGTCGTTCAGCTTTGGTCAAGGTCGTGGGATGTTGTCGAAGTCCGCAGGGCAATCTGGTGTGAAAACACTAGGCAGCATATGAATGCTTCCACTTTCACTGTGGTCACATGATGAGACAACACACTCTGCATACAAAGGTGCATTGTGGTTTATCGTGATCTGATTGCAAGCGTGTTCTCGGGGATTCATGTCTCTTTCTTTCAACATGAGACGTAGGTGAGAAAATTTCTTCGGAAAATCTCTGGCGTATCAGGAGATAAAGGATAACCCCCAAGTTCTTCTTACAGATAGCTGTACTGGGGGAAATTCAACTATACCAGCTCAGTCAATTGAAATACTGCCCTCTTCATCCTTTCATATCTTGCTAGAGACAGCGAATAGTTTATCCGGTTATCGCATCTATCCCGAAATGCTATATAAAAATCCAGTCTTATGCAAAATGTGTACTCATACAGATTTTGCACACTGTAGCATACACTATTTCAGTATTAAAAAGAGAAAGAAACCAGACAAATGCTAGAAGAAATTTTGGACACTTAAAATTTTTCCCTCTCGGAGAGTGCAAATGTTGCAAGGGAGACTGGAGAGTGAGGAGTGATGTATGTAAATGTATCTGCCTACGAGAGCGTGGTGGCCAATTGGCTAAGGCGTCGGACTTGTGATCCAAGGATTGCTGGTTCGATTCCTGCCTAGTTCATTACGTTGTGTCCTTGGGCAAGATGCTTTATCTCACTTGCCCCTCTCCACCCATGGGTTAAATGGGTACCTGTGAGGTAACTTGTCATTGGGCGCAGTATATAACTGCAGCCGACTGGAGGGATTGTCTCTGGGACAGGTTATCATTGACCAGGGGTAATATAACGTCTGTAAAGCGCTTTGAGACCTTTCGCTGGTATAAAGCGCTATATAAAAAGCAAATATTATTATTTATTATTACATGGTCACAGATGTAATAACGTGTTAAATTCACCTCTTTCACTATATGAGCACCAAGCAACACACAGCTGAAGTTGTAGAATACCATAAAGTAATGGAGATCGAAGGCTTCTCGTTTGGCCATTATCTTTGGTCCTAGCCATACTGTTAGTAGATAGACTATCGCTATGGCGATGGTCGGGAAGGGAGATTGCATGAGAAACCAATCGGCAACCCTGGGGTCTGAAAATGAAAATAATATCAACGTTAATCTTCTGTACTGAGTGTAACATAAAGGCAAGATTAATAATTAGTGTGAAACTAGAGCTGGCCGCACACTGCCCCATGATTTAACGTGACTCGACTTATTTAGAGGAAATATTAATTTTGCAGTTGAGTCCAGTTTTTGCGAGCCGATTCTAATAGTACCAGTCAGGGCAGTGTGTGGCTGGCTAATTAGCACAAGCCACTAAGCTTAGAAATTGATTTGTGGAAATAGAAAGGAACTAGTTTAGAAAAAAAAAATCCATTCTAGGAGACTCTAGGTATATAAGGTAACTTCTGTGATTATTCTGCTCAAATCAAGTTGCATCATTGTTTTGTTTTTTGCAGTGATTATAATACAAAGAAGATGTTCAACTGACTTACTGCTAATACACTGAAGGAATACAAGGCATCCCTTGATGGTTCTATTGCAAAATACTGTGAAGACCGACTTCACTGCTCAGTTTTTGTTAACATTAAACATTACAACTTGAGCAAAATGTCTATCTTTATTTTTTTCACCTAGTACTTGAAAAGACACTCCCAATTTGTGTACGAAATGTTAAAATAGTGTGCTGTAAAAAGTTACAAATTTTGTGGCTATTTCAGCATAACAAGCAGTTTGTAAGTATTATTTAGTCACTTTCAATATATTTAAGTAATATATTTAATTAATAGATTTATAATAGGCCAATCTACAGTACGAAAAGCTTGGGGTCTACGGACAGACCCCTCAGGGGCCATGCAAACATTGGTCTGTTTGTGGGGTGGGGGGTGAGGGGAAAAGGTGTCTGCTGGGGGTATCATAAAAAATACTGTGCCCTTTGGTGGGGTTGAAGGTCATTGGCCTGTGTGTTAGTGACAACTTCTTCTTTGTCCCTAGGGGTCAGTGGCTGGAAACTGACCGACCGAGGACCTTAACTCACCACTGAATGTTAAGGTATATAGATAGTAGTTATAGGTGTCGTTGAGTTTATCCTGTATCAGATCCATCTTGAGGTAGTTCTTGGACTATTTCCCTGTATCCGAAAAAAGGATATAAAGTTATGGCCGGATTCAACTATCACTTGGCTTAGCGTCAATTATCACTCCAGGTTCTCACTTCTCTAGTTCCTAACAGGAAGAGAGAAAAAAAAGGGGGATTATTATCAAAAGAAAATTAAAACCACATCAAGAAAATGATTAACAATATTAGTGTAAGTATAGACCGATCAGGGAAAGTGCAAACTAATAGTATTGCAAGACAGTTAGGGTGGGGGGGGGGGGGTGGGGGGAAGGTGGTTTGGTTTGATAAAGGCGGAAAGAGTCAACCAACTTCCTTCTTATCCTGTATCAATATTAATTCATGCTGTAACTATAAGTAATGATTGATTGTTAAACAGTTTTTTTAACCTTGAAACTTGTCTGTGAACGCTACAGTACTTAAAATAAATATTTAATCATTGTGAGTAAGTAATTACCACTTACTGTATGGGCATGATCTGTACATGATGTTGTTTTTATACTGAAAATGTTTTACCACTCTCACATACAAGTTGAAGTGACTTCACGAAATATTAAAAATTACCACTCAGGATACGTTCTATCTATGTGACAGTGTTGTAATTTACCACTTATGGGCATGATCTGTACATGATGTTGGTTTATATACTGAAAATGTTTTACCACTCTCACATACAAGTTGAAGTGACTTCACGACATATTAAAAATTACCACTCAGGATTGGTTCTATACGTGACAGTGTTGTAATTTACCACTTACGGGCATGATCTGTACATGATGTTGGTTTTTATACTGAAAATGTTTTAACACTCTCACATACAAGTTGAAGTTACTTCACGACATTTAAAAAATTACCACTAAGGATAGGTTCTACTGTATATGTGACAGTGTTAAAAACATGTTACCACTCTCACATATATACATCCGTTTAAATAAGCAATGCAAAAGATAAAAGATTGTATGATTTATAAAATTATAAAATTTAGTCTTCACTGAAACGGTCTTAAGATGAAAGTAACTCAGGCTGTGGTATGTGTGTAATTAGCTGTGAACATTAAAGCATTTTCTTTTGAATCCATCTTTTTTGCCCTTAGTCTGGACAGCTACAGTACTGGGAAACTTTGCTATAATCCACTGTCAGTTATATTATAAGAATTATCTTCAAAATTCCTAAAATCAAGCGAAAAACATTCTCTGTATTACAGAAGCTTTATGGAATCACAAAAACCTCTCATCCTATTAATATTAAACAAATAATGTTGCAAGGATTCTGTTGTTTCACATAATGGAAATCGCAGCTTAATATTTGTACATGTATCACAGGTGGAGAAAAATACAGTTGCTATGGTAACAACCACTCTATTTATTTTGTTGTACTTCAAATGCCAAAAGTCCTTCCAACCTTCACAGACAACCAGTTATTGCAGTCAATGTGGGGCAGAAACATGGCAGTTCAGTAATTAATGTACAGCCAGTGGAGAGTGCAGCACACTACAGTGCTTAAAACCACGCACACACTGTGCGATCATATCCTAAATCAAACAGAATGTAATTATAATGTTTGATGAAACAAAGGGTCTACATGTGGCTTGGCTGTGGGAAAAGTCATGTTCTTTATGTACTGTAATGGCCTTCTATGTATACTGTAATGGCATTACAGAACTTAGGGAGAATTTTAAGCAGAAATATCCAGGAAATATCAATAATAATGGTATATAATAGCAAAATGTTTTGCAAAATGGGTAAATTCCTATAGATACCAAAGCCAAGAGGTAGCTGTACATATAGCATTGTTTGTACACATAGCATAATTGAAATATATATGCAAGAAGAAATCAAATTCATCAAACCTTATAGGTACATTTACACACAAAAGTGCAAACACTAAATTATTCCATTATATCTAAAACTCAAAAAAATGAATCTACATATGCATAAATAATTCTACTTATTAATATCACAAGCTATATAACCACAATTTGAAGTAATACAGAATGTAATGAAACAAAAAAAATCGAACTCGTAATAAATCTGTTTGTAAAATATTACCACTATCATTGGAATTGAGATTTTGGTAAAAATGGAATTGCATTGAATTAAATTTTGGATTAGTACCATTCTTGAGTAGGTTGCTACAAAATGTGATATGATCACTGAGAACTGTTTGTGTGTAAGTATAGCTTTGAGTTCAAGAAGTCATCAAAATGTCTTTTGTTTCCTTGGCGGGAGAGGGGGGGGG
>KN890736.1:12711-24099 GCA_000934455.1 Apostichopus parvimensis
TATTTATACATATATATTCATGTAAATGGAATGATCAACCGTCAAGTTGTCAACTAGGGTTCTTACAATATGAGATTCACATTGACATATAGTCACCTTTGTTGATGATATATCCCTTTATATTGTGCCATAAGCCACCCTCCTTTTACAACTTCTCAGACTGCTTTCAGTCACAGCTACAACTCAGGTTGTTATTTTGTCTAAGTGTGTCAGTGCTAAAAGTGTGTTACCAGAATGCATACAGTAAGTGACTAGCCTCTGTGAAACTGCTTCTTTTTTGTGTTGCAAAGTACGGATGCAAATGTTCAATACAGATTTTTCCCGAAGGGGAAATTGAAATCAGAGAAAGAAATCATTTAAACTTCTCTTCCTTTATCCTCAACTTGTGAAAATATGTTCAGAATGTAACAGCAAAGAAAAATCTAGTTTTATTCTCATTTTTTTCATTCCATCTTACCATGTTCATACTCATTGCAAAAAAACATACAATATTATAGACCATGGACAGATTGTTTTGTGGGTCAATAGGAACCGGATCATCTGACAAGACAGGTTAACCGGTGGATCCCTTTTTGCCAAACAAGATATTAAGGCAGCATTTGGTCACATAGTGCCACATTTGAGGGCGTTGTGGTCAAGTGGTTAAGGCAGTGGACTTGTGATCTAAGGATAACAGGTTCGAGCCCTGGCCAGATCATTGCGTTGTGTCCTTGGGCAAGGCACTTTATCTTCATTGCCTCTCTTCACCCAGGTGTATAAATGGGGACTTGCGAGGTGACTTGTAAATATAGTTGCGTGCGTTGGATTGTGGCTGCACCCTATGGGAAGTCCCCCAGGGGACACGTGGCTGTGGTGCCCCAGGAGAGATTGTTTGAATTGTGCACACTTTGGTGTGTAGGTGTGACAAGTTACCAATGACCAGGGTTAAGTACAGTACAGCGAGACTTTATTGTAAGTTGCGCTATATAAGAACTGAGAATTATTATTATTTGTTATATCACTTGATTCTATTTATGCCACCAGACTGCAATCCTGAAGAATAACCCAAAGAAGCTACGTCGTAGTGTTGGGGAAGGAGAAATGCTGGAATTTGACGTGGTGCAAGGAATTAAGGTAATTATTGAACTTGAAAGCACTACTCACATACGACCACACACACATAGGAACATACACACACATTTTAAGGCTTGTTTGAAAGCATATTATTTTTGAAGCGATTTATTCTTGATTGGTTGAAAAGTTGAGTTTGAGTACAGAGAGTAAACCAAAGCTATACAAGGGTTTTTACCAGTCTTCCTGATTTCCTAAAAGCAGTGTCGGTCTATTCAAATCTCACTGATTTGAATCACTGATATGAACCAATTTTATATTTATTTTTTCATTTTAAGCTGAAATAAGTTTATAAAGAAACAAGAAAAACTTAGTTTAAAACATTTATTTTACAAAGAAATGGTTGAATCAAGTAAAATTGAAAAGAAGTCCCAGGGGTTTTTTTCTCCCAAAAAAAAACAACCCAGTCAAATCAGGAATCAAAATTGGACTGAACACCACTAGTTCCGTTTACCTTGTAACATCGCTCAAAAATATAAATGAGCCCAAGGTAAAAATGTCTTGTATTGATGTTACAACAAATGTGTCACATTTTTGCAATCTCTTTTTAGCAATCCGTTGCTTAATTTTAATGCTTTGCAAAGATAAACTTTGCAAGCAATAGTTTACTGCTCGAATATTGTATAGCAGTGTCAAGGAGGCTCTGACTGTTCCCTTACAAAAAATACTATGGCTCCTGTGTACAAAAACTGCTATACTGCAATCTTTGCACTTGTACAGCTATTTGTCCATTTTTGCAAAGATTTTACAATGCAATAGTAGATAAAAATAATCCCTGCTTTGCTAAAAGTTACAAGCTTTTGCATATCCATATCTTTTTAATCTTGATCTGGAAGCAAAGGGGGCCTTTTGAATGCTACTACGGTTGACAAATGATAGCATTTGTTCATGCACTGGCATGCATGTTGACAAATGTTATCAAGGGTCAAATTGGTGCTCAGTTTCCTGGCTTGACACATAGGCACCTTTACACTGTTTTTTTCCATATGGAATGCAGGTATGTCAATATAACTTGAAGCATGTTTGTACAACTCAACTCCAACCCACTATGAACATAGAAGTGTCTTTGTTCATTGAATTGTCTTAGTGGGAAGTTGTTGTACTATGTACTATTTGATGGTGTGAAGTTTTGAACAACATATCCTTGTTTCTTTCCAACAAATTTTTATTTATTGTTTTTTGTTTCTGAAGGGCACAGAGGCCAACAATGTTACTGGTCCTGAAGGTGTGCCAGTACAGGGTAGCAAATATGCACCAGACCGTTCGCGATTCCGCGGCAGCCGATTCCGTAACCGAAGAGGAGGCAGAAGACCATTGGGCCCGAAACAAGTTGGAGAGGGCAGTGACGGTCAGTATCTGAGAATCTGTAATATATATGAAAGATTGACCAGAAGCGAAGGGATTGTGAGGTTAATAGTGATTAACATTAAAAAAATCTTATTTACCAAAAAAAAAAAAAAAAAAGCAAAGAGTCCACCTCCATTTCCCATGTGTGCCTTTTGAAGTCAGTATCACTAATTTTTACACCAAATTGAAACAAAGATTTCCCATCTTCATTCCCCCTTTTCACATTGGTAACATTTCTGCACTGATAGGATAATATCTGTTTGTGTGTGATTGATATGTCTTGTGCTTTTCAAAGCAACTTGCCTCAGCTGATGCAAAACATAGCCGACCAAAATCTGCATGTGTCCGCATGTATATTGTGTTTTTTTTGGGTTTTTTTTTCGGGGTGGGGGTGTTTTGCGTGGGTGTTTACCAAACCTTCAGTAAGTTGTCTGAAATCTTCTTGTCAGTATTCACAGCGGGTCATTTGTGGTACACAACACTATTTAACAAGACAATGACATGTTCCTCTAACTTCCTTCTTTCCCCTCCTTCCTATTAATCGGTGTGATTTGCTTCAGGATTATATATCAGACTCGATATGTTTCAAACACAGATTGTGAGTGTTGTAAACACCCTTGTATGAGTATATGCATGTCAGAATTTGATCACTTGAAATGACCTGTGTTACCTATCTTTTACACAAATAAGAAACTATGTGGGGTTATGTTTTTTGCTGGTAATTTCAGGTGCTCAAGTACAGAATGGGGAGGAGGGTAATGAAAGAGGAGACAACAACAACAAAGATGGTCGTCAAGGGGGTTACCGAAGGAGACGCTATCGCCCCCGTCGACCAAGAAGCCAACAAGATGGAGAGGTGAGACAGCCTTAGGAGTTGTTTTAAGTAAAACCTTTGAAACTGTTTGATAGCTTTTCGCCGGTGTCTCCCACATTCATCCTTTCCGCATTGATGATCATTTTGTTGACTTAAAAACACCCGGTTTGCTTTCTGCAGTGGCACCCCCTCTTAAAAAAGTCTCTTTCTGGTCATCCTCCCAGGGAGAGTCTCGTTGAGTCGGTTGAGGGGAGATAAACCTTTCAGTGATTTACTTCAGAGGCAAAAGCGACACTAAATTTGTCTCTTTCCTCCGACGTCACTACATCGTTTCTTGTGGAATTTCGTGTCCCACTACATTAGAAGATCCTGCTAGGATCGAAACATCAGGCCAACTTACTTTTACACATTCTCTTACACAGGCTCTCTAGTGGATAAGCAGTTTGCTAACAGTTTTATTTTAGTTTTATTTTATTTTGATACCCACTACATTAATGTAATGTTTTATTCGCCTGGTCCTCTATCTTTCCTTCAAATATTTGATTACAAATGTGTCGGGAACGTGCGACTAATTCAAACTCAGAAAAAAAATGCACCTTTCAGAGGGATCCAATTTCTTTAGGTACATCAATCTGATGGAATACAAAATGCTACAACCAGTTATATCTTTTATGTACTCGAAACACAGAAACTTATATGGAGATATAACTTTAGTAGCAAACTTTGAAAAAAAAAACGTTTTATTCACTGCAGGTACAGGAAGATGAAAATCAGGGCGATGGTGAGGGCCCACGTCGCCGTCGTGGTCCATACCGTAATCGTAACCGCTATCGTAACAACCGACCCCGTGAGGGAGAGGAGAACAAGGAGAACAGGGAGGAGAATGGCGAACAAGGCGAGGATAGTCAGCAAGGCTATCAACCAAGATACCGGCGTCGACCACGTCGTACCCCCAAAGAGGAGGTAAGGCACTCAAAGACTCCAGTTTTTTAAGGAGTTATGCATGCCAATATGAACAAGAAATTACTTCATTACTAAATCATCTCAACCAAATTAGTCTCCTGTCCAATGCGGATATTTTCCTTTTTTGCGATATTGCGATTGTGGACCTATCTAGGCGATTTAAGAGATCACAAGTTAACAAGTTACCATGCATGGCATGTTTCTTCTCTTCCTCACTCTCCCATTCTATGAAGTAGCAAAAACCCCTTTTTAACAAGCCTTCATTTGGATCTTATTCTAATGGAGTAACTTGTTGAGTCGGTAAGGGGGATATTAATCAATCTGTGATTTACTTCAGAGGTGAGGGTTACCTTCCTCATCTCGTTCCTCCGACGTCACTACATTTTTATCAAAATCAGAAATTGTGTTTATCCAGCTTTTAGGCTTGAGGCAGGGGGTGGGGGGGGAGGGTAGAGTTTTACTAAAAAATGTTTTTTTTCATTTAGCATAGTAATACTCATGCAGGATATGTTTATGATAGTGAAGATTTAGGCTTCCTTTTGTATTTTCATAAGGATTCATCATATTATAGTTAGAATAGTCAAAATATCAGTTCTGTCTAAACCTATGAAAATTATCAAGAGAAGCAAAAAAATCCCGTTTCTGCCCATGACATAATCAGGAAAGTGGCAGGAAAAAGAAGCCCCTGGTCCCCACACCCCTTACCAAAGTAACACATAAGCACATAAGAATTAGATAATGTATGTATGTATGTATTTTAGATCCTCCTGCAAGCAGGAACTCGCGAAGAAGCCTCATTGGCTTATCAAAGCCGCAAGCTGACCGAAGTCAGTCTCTTACATTCATATTTAACGTCCATGATTATGAATTGTTAATTGTCAACAACTCTGTAACTGGACGACATACATTAATCTGGGAGTGACTCGAACCGGGGACCTTATGATTGAAAGGCACCGGCGTTAACCACTGAGCTAACACTCTATAATGAGGATGATAAAGAAATTCAATGGCATAGAAAGATGAGTGCACCTTGCCTAGTGAGATTTTCTTGGCAAGGAATGTTGAACCCATGTCTACTTTCTTATCTACGTTGAGTTTTTGGTTTTTTCATACTTTCAGGGAGGTAATGATAAGGAGAGACCAAGCCAGGAGAACCCAGAGCCTGTCACCCAGGTCCCTGTGACGAGTGAGGAGTAGAGACAATGGGCCTCCAATCAAGCCAGTTCAGCCACCCAGTTGCATAAGCATGTTACCTTTTGAAAAAGCTTTTTGGAGATACTTAGCTAAGAAGAAAACTTTTACTATTTCTACGATAAGAAACATGAAAAAAATGTCTGTAGCGACCAGGAAGGGAGATAAAAAAAAGAGAAAAAAATTTGAACAAGAAACATTTTCTGATTTGGCATAGAAAAGAAAAAGAATGTTTGTACATTAATGTTTAGTAGCTTGAACTGGATGAATACAACATTTAGTGCCTAAGCATGATTATCCATAGTTTTGGCTTAGCTTTCCTGTCATTTGTTTGGATTTGTTATCATTCAATTGGCCCCCCCCCCCCCAAATATAAACCCATCTTTTAATCCTGCAGCTGTCTATTTTATTTGGTAATCTTATCATCATTAAGCATTAATCCATTCTTGAGGGAAGTTGGAAGATCACAACTGTATCCTTTTCCCCCCTCTTTGCTTTCTTAAAAAGTCACCATGCATGCAAAAGCATTTGTGGTTGTAAATTGTATGCAAATCCTTCACTTGATGTAAAACATCATTCAAGGTAGAAGAAGGAGAATCTGTTCCATTTACCCTTGGAAAGTGGGCATGTATGCCCCCCTTGCTGCCCCTACTGAAACAGGGCCAGTTAGCTTTAAAAGTAGTAATCAGCACACAGAAAAACCTTGTGCTCAAATTATATCTCTCTCTCTCTGAAGAAAGCCTATAATATTGTGTCGTGTATGCATACAACTGTCGTAAAAGCCTGTGTTGCAAGGAGTCGACATTCGAGTCTCCCCGTTATGCAGAATGCATGAATGTATTTGAGAATTTTGATATCCTAAACTCTGGACTCAACCCTGACATGATGCGACTCTTTACAACCGGTTTGTACTATACTAAGTGAATGCTGACATTCGGTTGAAATACTGTAATAAGACAAAATTTGGCCTCTTTATAAAGAGTCCGATATCCGATTCTTTTGTATCCATTCATATCTGGTATAATGTAAGATTTAATACCTTTCCAACAATCACTATTAGCTTTCAACGAGAGAGAGATTTTTAAATCCTGGGACCCACGTTACCTTTTCCTGTTAGAACTAGGAGAATCCCCAGGTCACTGTACCCGAGACCTCATTCAGTGTGAACAATGGAATACACTTAGTACCCAACCGACACAGTATTCCTTAAATTTGTTTGAAGTGTATATCCTAACCCTTTTTGTTCTTTCATATAAATATGCAAAAAAGAAGCTTAATTTTGATCATAAAAATGGTTTCCCAGTCTTCAAAAGAATTTTGAATACTTTTGGTTTCCCAAATTCTTATTTAATCATTTTTATTCTTTTGGTAAGTTACCTTGCAGTTGGACATTTGCAAATCTGTTAATTTTTTTTACGCTGAATTTAAATTTTTGAAGAAAAGATTACCTTTTGGTCAGCTGCATTTTAAATGTCTGGTTATTTCCTTCTGTTTTGTCTTTAAAAACTTTGAGAATGAAATATTTGAATTTTTCAACTTTGTTTATTTTCCTTGAAAAACAGTGAAACTTTTTGAAATAATTAAAAAAAGCAAAAGAGAAGTAAAAATTTAAAAAAAAAATGTAAAACACTTTAGTCTTTAATTCAGTTCCTTTCATAACTTTTGGAAACAATGACAGTTTACTTAAACATAAATCTTTTGCAACCCGTTTCATTTTGCCTTCTCAATTTTAGTTAGAAATTGGAAGATGAGGCAGTCCTAACATAGTTCTAGAATTTGAGTTGGATCAGTTCACACTCGATCCAGAGAACATACTGCATAAGAAATTTTTCTGCTCCAATTGTTGTCTGTTTATCGAAGGTTTGCCTCAGACTGAAGGAAGCGACGTCGTGTCGTCGTCGAGTAGAGCTCTTACTTTATTTTAAATGAATTTATCAGTTTTAATTATTTAATGAAACACTGCATCTTGGGTGGAAGTGCTGGAAATATGGCTAATAGAACTGGAAAGTTAAAAGTATAACGTTGTTTTGTTTTCTTTCATTTTGTATGATGTTCCAGTATTGTTTGATGTGACTATATTTGTTGGTGTTGCTGAGAGAAGGAATTGCCAATAATTAAAAAGCAAATGATTGCTGGTAAAGTTTTCTGTCCCATCAAGGAGCTGCTCCCACATTACATATGAAGATTAAATCCATGCTGAAAGTAAAAAAAGAATAATAGAGGGAGTTGACAACATTTGTCCAACTCCCATCTTCATAGCTTTCCTGAGATGATCAATTTTGAAAATATTTTTGATGTCTTAAAGTGATTGAAATCATCACTCCTCAGAGTGTAGGTTGTATTAGTGAAAAACACCATGTGTATAAATTTGATATAAGTTATGTCAAAGTTCACAAGAGGGAAAGAAATGATTTTAGGCTTTTACATACCTGCAAGCCAAAATGATTAAAACGATCATCGCGATGTAAGAAGTCAGACCTTCAATTTTTTATTTTGCATTTAAAACCTCAATTTTTGTGAAGAGCGAGTCGCAAATTACTGCTGAACCGTAAGCTCAGTGGAGTTCGAAGCTGGTGGGAGTTAGCCTGGGCGTGGACTGTTGTCTGTGTAACATATGATAGGGTCAAAGGTCACAAGTAAACAAAAATGGGGAAAGGGGGGGGGGGAGGAGGGTTTAGACAAATGCCCAAATGGAAAAAACTATCATACCCATGTAATAGGTAACTTTCAGTGTTCAGACGATGTTAGTGATGACATGTCATCAGCAGCTGTAATAACTTTTGGGATGACTAACTGCATCCTACCAATTCATTGCTTGTAAGGATACATTAGACCCCTCCATAACTGAATTCACAATTTAATGGGATGACATTTACTTGATAACAATGCATCCTTACAGGTAAAAAAAAAAAATGATTTCAATGATTCGTAACTAAACAAAGGAGCAAGATGTTAAGGTAGGAATTGGATGCATGTACTTATAATTTGAATAATAATGACTTGTTCTTTCCCTTCAGACAGATGCAAATCGATAACCTGACAAAACCTCTTTTCGACAGAAATACAGATTTTACTTGGTAGAGGACTGAAAAGTTTTTCTGTCATCTTGCAAAAAGCTAAAAAGATTAACTAAAACCATTTGAATAACGGAGACTGGTCGTGATATTTAACGTAGAACCTTTATTACAATAACTGTCACTACAGAGTAAAAATGATCAAACCTGAAGGATGATGTACACATTGGTAATTTTCACAATTGATGCATGCTTCTCTAAAAATGTTCTCTATATTACTCCAATGTTTTCGATTTTCTGAATGTGGAAAGTTCCAATACACTTAATTATACTCTGTAGGCCTACTCAACAGAACTCATGCCTATTCAAGCTATTGAAAGATCTGATTTAACACTGGTTCTTTTAATGAAAAGTCGACTGAGATAAAGCCTGGGATCATCAAAATGTCACTTCAAGTCCCTTAGAAAGGGAGTAACTACCTAGCATGATCAGGTCAAAGGTCGATGAGCAATCTACTGTTTACGCACGACCCAAAAAGCCTCCGCAAATGACAATGGTTTTCCACGTTAGAAAGAATTCTGTAATAATAAATGTGGATATTTGTGTATATACAAACATGAAGGTACTGACAAGAATTCCTCCCTTTGCCAAATACTCAAAAAGTGAACTCTCTCTCTGTAATGATCAATCAGAGCTAAATGAAGGAAAAGGATTTGTTTCAGCTTCAAGAAAAACATAAGGCAGGAGTTCTTAACTAATTTTCCATGAGGGTCAGAGATTAAAACTGGTTGGAGCAAAGATTCAGGCAGTCGTTGAGCAATGTGTTCGGTAGGCCGATAAGATTCTCAGAATACCCTCAAATTCATATCTTTGCCTGACAAAATGCTACTAGGATGTGATTTTGACCTATGGAAGGCAGAAATTTTGCACCATTTTATAACCACAGGAATATCTCTTTACGAGTCTGCATACCCTATTGATAAAAGATTTCTTTTTCACTAGCCAGATTGAATTTCATTAAAGGCTGGATTTTTGTGAGAGGGCTACTTTTTACAGACTAAGTCAGAGTGACAACAAATTCTTTTCCAATGCAAATTACAGTTCCAGTTTCCAATCTAAAATACTAAATACTAACTTTCTTATAAAAAGGTGAAACTTCACTGAATAGAAGAACATAACAGCTTTCTTTTAACTAAATAACAAACAAAAGCTTCTACTATTACTTGTGATATCTAACAACACTAATGATATGCGTTTGAATATCGTTCGGTCCTTCAAGTTAATCACGCCTGGGCTCCACCTCTCCTGTCCTCCCAACCCTCCCCCACATTTCTGTTGATCGATTCTGTCGACCTAGTTTCACCAGTCTGGGCATATGTGCTTCCATGGCCACGGTTTGCTACACCCCTTTGCCACGTAATATCTACCGCATATAGGTCCATGGGACTTCTTTTCACCTTTTTAAGGATTGTTGATTTATGGTAAATCTGCACCTTTCAACATTTTGGAGTTGTACCAGTAGTCTTCACATATCGGGGACTACACCGACTGCCTCTTCCATCGTTGGTTGCCTTTGTTCTTGAGAGATGATACGGTCGCCGCTCATAACTCTCCACACTGCGAGGTAATCACAGTCAACTTCGGTCTGTTGTTAGAACCTGTCGGTACATTCTAGAAACCAAAATAGGGAAGTAAAAACTGCAACAAAGGTTCAAAAATTTTGACTAAGGAAGACAGAGAACACGATGGGAGATATTTGCATGGAATAGCGTTGAAGCATTTATCACATCGACTCATCCAAGTTCCTTGCTACTTTTTATAAGAAAGATTTTAATGTTATGCTGCAAACACCATTTTGAAAGAAATAACAATTGTTGACTTCAAGCAATCAGCAAGCTTCTTGCACTAATGTGTACCTACATATCAAGTTCTAGGAGTCCTTTATAAAATAAGTCATTTTGTACCAAAGAATGTTCTCATTACGCTTACCATTCTCTTATCTACTCGCACCTATCTTATTGTAACATTGTATGGGGTAATACTCATCCCACTTACCTTAATCGCTTGTTTATTCTTCAGAAAAAAGCTATTCGTATAATCACACTGTCAGACTATAGAGCTCACACTTCGCACCTCTTTAAAGATTGAAAAATTCTCACCTTGTCTGACATTCATAGATATCAACTAGGTATTTTTGTGTATAAAGTTAACAATAACCTTCTGCCCTCCCTGCCTATGCAGACACTTTAGCTTAAACTCAGACATCCATGACCATTTTACAAGACACTCGAGTAATTTACATTTGTATAGTATCCGCTCTAACATTCAAAAAAAAATTTTCAGTTTCTCAGGTACCCAATTATGGAATTATCTTGATAACATGGTTAAAAATGTCCCATCACTTGCAATCTTTTCTAAAAATCTGAAGCATTTACTTTTATCCAATTACTGAACAGTTTAAGTTGGCTAAGGTAAAACATATTTTTTGGTTTTTTCTTTTCATTTTTTTCTTTTTTGTCATTACGTATATGATAATTCTTTAAATTGTATAATGTTATCTTATGTAACGTAAGTACAGTTACATGGTTTATTTGTGTGTGCAACCTTTGTTTTATTGCATGCAATGTTCATTATTTTTTGTATTTTCTTATTGTCTTTGTACGGGGGGTCTGCTTCGTAAGAGCCTCGGCTTTCTCAGACCTCCTCCACTTGTCACATACATTTTCTTCTATTATTGTGTAATATATTTTGAATGTGGAAACAAATAAATGAAAGTGAAATGAAAATGAAAGTTATGAATGGAGTTCATGCAAGTTTTACTATTGAGTTATCATCTGTTAATAGGTTACAAAAGAAAACTTTTGTTGTTACTCTCACACAAACTTACCTCAATCTTTCTCATCACTAATAAACCATCTATGACTTTACCAAACACGACATGTTTCCCAT
>KN890737.1:0-23155 GCA_000934455.1 Apostichopus parvimensis
GGGCGCGAATAGCGCCTGGGCGCCCGCTTATTTCAACCCTTGGCCATGACAATGATGTGTGTTGCCTAGTACCGTAACTCCCATTGGACCAGCATTTATGAAGCAATGATTTGATCATGTGTACATTTCCTCTATGCGTGACTCTTGAAGGTAATTCTTCGTAAAGATCTTCATGGTGACATTTGATAATAATATAATAATAAATAAATACCATATATTAAAGTGCTGTTATCATGAAATAAGACATGCTCAAGAGCACTGTACAAAAGAACCAATACCTGGAATATAAAATTACCAAACTTAAGAAAACCTAAAAGTAATAACGACAGCATTAAAAGTAAAAAATGATATAAGACAGGGTTATAAACCACAATAAAGAACATAAAAATATACATATTGATGTCTTTCGTTCTTTCAGTTATCCAATGACCAAATGGAACGTTTCGTAGCAGCCTTTAGAGATCCACCGCGCACCAGAGAGGAAGGGCTTTTCTTCAATGAAAGAAAATATACATGTGTTAGGGCTGACACAAGCTCTATATATGCAAAATGTGTGAGTATAGTTACCATGGCTACAGTAGGGTAAGAGCAGACGACACAGTTTGCATTAATATCAAAGTTGTAAAAGTGTTTTGCAAAATGTAAGGAAAGCTTGTGAATAGTGTTTTCCAGCAAGGATGAATATTTATAAGTTTGAGATACTCGTGGCATTGGTACCGTCCGGTCAAATTTGCTTACACAATGAAAATGATAAAAATGAAATGTCCAGTAATATTTTAGACTATGTTGTATTATGGAGATTTTTCTGTCCCATGTTATTTATTATGAATGGTTCATTTGTTTTACAAGTATGTTGCCAAACAGTAGCATCATTTTGGGTAGATGCATTACCAAGTTAATTATTTTTAACGACAACACACTTTTTGACAACGTTAATTGATCATTACTGCTAAATGGTTAGGATTCCAAACATGTTACCTACAGCTCAGCGTGGAGCTTACTGAAGTTTAACGGTTGTCTGGTGGGTCTGAAATGACAAAAACATTCCCCATCATGCATCCAGATTAACTACAATTTCTTTTAACAGTATGAGTAATCAGTCATACCTTGCTTTATTTATTAGTTTATACAATAGAGACACATGCGATGAACAGCCACCCCAACACTTGATTGATACAGGTTCTGCTAATGAAGATTCTAAACCAGTGAAGTTTTAAGTACGACCTTAATACTGGGGTTGTTTTCAGGTCTCTGTTTGCATTCGGCTATGAAAATGTATAGAGAAAAACAAAGAGGAATGTAAAAGGGTTTCACATCCTAGTGGCACCAAGATATAACGAAGTTACTCAGTTGTTTTTCTTTTCCTTTTGTTTTATGTTTATCTTTGACACTTGATGACCTCAGTGACAGTTAAACTGGTCTGAGGAATGACCAACAAACAATATGTAAACTCAGCCCTAAGCTGAGTTACTTATATTAAATATATTTTTCATTTTGTTTGTTTGTTATGCTTACAGGATAAAATTGGTGTGGTTCTTGTAAAAACTGGAAGTCTCATTGTGGTGGGCACGTATAATGACAACATGTATCCAAGTGTTTGCATCGAAGCTGTGGAGAAGCTTGGTAAGTTATATCTCAGAAAACTTATGTCACTTCAATATGTAATGATATATGCTCTGGCCCTCGATCTATTGTACATAGGAACTAACCAGCAGCCTTCCTGTAGGCCCCAATCAAGCTATATATATCACTTGAAGGTTAACTTCAAGCTGTCAGAATAGTTTCTGTTTGTGTGCAATTACATCCAAATTCCATACAATTATCATTGTTTTTACTAAAGTTGAAGTAATTAATAAAATGAGTTTCTTAATTAAATTGATAATCGACAAGAGAAGAGATGGTAATGATTACTTGCCAAAATTTCCTATTAATATGGAAATTATCTTTAAATGTGAGTTTTCACATTAAAGCTCCTCCCCCAACTCCAACCCCCATAAATATTCTAGATAGAACATAAATGTGTACATTTGTGTTTGTCATTAACAGGAATCTAACATGAAACAAAAGTATTGTCAGTTCCACAGTGTTGTTGAGATCTGAAGAAAGGCATAACTATTACTATTGCAGACTTTTAGCCTGTTTTTTCTCTTTAACAATAACATACTGCAATTTAATCCTGAAAGTACCCACCAAATTTTTTTAATTGTTGCTGTGTTACTTTTAGTTTTTGTTTTCAAATTGCATTCGATATTCTCTTGTAATAGATCTGCCAGATTTTAAAATATGGAAACATCAGTTCTCTTGTTAGCAAAAGTTTTCTTAAAATGTTTTTGTTTTCGGTTTCTAATGATCTTACTTATCCCAAATTTTAAGGACTGACGGTTTAATGATACTGTGCAACATCTCAGTGAAGAGACTGTGTGAACAGCGACAGTAAATTCAAAGAAGCCAAATACTTTGATTATTGGTGACCAAAGTTTGGTCTCTCTAGCATATTCCAAGCATATTCTGACGTTATGGTTGTGACCTCTATACCAGAAAAAAAAGGAGTGAAAAACATAATAATTTTTGTTTGTTGTATATTTGTAAGTATTTTTTCATTCTTCTTCCTTGGTTTGTAAAGTGCCTAGAGCAGATTTTTTCTGGATCAGGCGCTAGATAAATTTAGTCGTTATTATTAATAATAATAAGTATTAATAATTATTAATGATCACCCACCTAATGTTGCTGTAATTATTGCATATAGACTAAAGATACATGTCAAGTAAAATCAATGGTGTGTAGCTTTGCTTCTTACATCATGCAGTGTTGATAAAGTAAGTATTACCTTTAATCTTGCAGCTTCCTATTTCAAGGAGAAAGATAAATGAGACCAGTGCTTCAGAAGATGTTGAGTGATCAGGGATGCCCTTGATGTTGTTCAGATGATCATCTGGCTATATGGATGCTGCTGCTGTAGTACCTTTCACTTATAGCAAGGAGGTGATGTCAGGTAGTTCAAGGTGAACCATGGTTGAAGTATTTTATGCTCAGGACAGGATCCAACTTGGTGGTTGTGATGTCCAAATGTTGATCCGTGGTTCGTCGACTAACTATGCTGCAGTTTTGTGACATGTCTTTCCTAAAGCAAGCAGTGTGCCAGGGGTACCAACGAGATCCCAGGTTGAAGGTTAGGTGAAGAGCGAAGTATTCACTAACCCATAACCAGTGTTAGTCATATTCCTCAGATCAGTTCACTGAAATGGCGATCATCTATGACAATAATGGTACTTGCACTGAAGTAATACCTCACTAAGGTAAATACTATATGAGCATGGAGCTAAACAGAGAAAGAAAAGTTGTGCCTTTTGAGGATTTTGAGGATCAATTAAGTTGCTGTTGGATCAGAGTTTAACAAAGATTAGAGGAATTGAACACTAAACTTGAGTTATTCATAACATTGTTATTTTTCATCATTTCAAACTCAATGCGTCCAAATGAATCTATTATGTCAGTCATCCTGTTAATAATTTTCGTCAGGTTACTGTATTTATTTTTCCTGGATAAAAGAAGCACACATTGCAGTCCTCTTTGTGCTCCCGTAAGAAATCACAGATATCAACCAAAACTTAATGTTTGAACTTTCGCTGGAAAATTTGCTGGAATGCTTTCTCTTATATACTAAATATTTCCAAAGTATTGGAGGTGACCTTCTTCAGATATAAAAAACACTGCAATACATGTTTTTCTATGTTGTTTTGTTCATGCCACAGAGACCTTTCCTATTGTGTTAAACTGTTATCTATTCACCACTGACATAAAGACAGCAAAAACAAGTCTGTTGATTATTCATTTTCCAATATCTTGAATTATTGAACCATTGTTTTATAACAAGTATGAATTTCAAGTCCCAGGTGTTGTATCATTGATTCTAGCCACAAGCAACTTTGACACTAACCATTTATAATGTCTCAGGTTTTAAATCACCATAAATTTTTATTCTACCTCCTGGCCGTATCTTATCCTCGTCCAATTATGTTTCTCTTTCTTTGTTCCGTGAGCTATGTATGATTCATCTATGGTTGAACATTTAATCGCAGATGTATTCAAATCGAAACCGATCGAAGTTCTGTATAAGCTGCTTGGATCTGACCTTACATGAAACTCTTGTACAATATTGTAAAGTACAGATGGTTGAGTTTGGATCATATCATCCATCTCGCACCACCAAGTAATAATCGATCACAGATTTATGGTTAGTTTGTTATATTATTACCAGAAAAGACCTATGCCTCCAGAAAGTCAATTATTTTTGGCAAAGCAAATCAGTACGTTGCCTAATTCTGCAACAGATTTATAGCAAAATGCACACAAAAGGCTCATAGCTTAAAAAAGTTGAGGCACTGTGATGAAGAAAGATTAGAGTTTACTGTCAAGGCCTACACAACTTCCATAACAAGTGCATCACATGAATCAGGCCTGGGCTGCACCTGTTGTTATCAGCTGGTAGAGCTTATTTTCAGATACTTTGCATGTTTTGAGGGAGAAAGAAATATACCTCATTTTCTCACTTCAAACTAGTTTAATACTTTGGTGAATCTGGTGGGAAATTGACTATAGTCGTAAACTTCCATGACGAATATTTGCTGCTTTGACCAGTTAAACAATATTCAAGAACTTGACAAGGCCAGAGAGGGTAAATTGTGTTCACCTTTTTCATCGTAGTGACCCTCCAATAGTGGATGATGTGGCCTGGGGGAAGGGGCATCTTAGGGGAGGGGTCCCCCTCCTATTTGAGAGGGGTTTTTGTTGCATGATTAAGTGTTGTTTTGTTACTTTTAAGTAACATTTTACTACAAATTGTCAACATTTTACTACAAATATCAACAATCTCTTTCTTCCAAATGTTTTGGCCACACTCAAATGTTTTGGGGACCCTAAAAGGGTTGTGACCCCCACTTTGAATACAAGGGGTAATGGCTATACCTTTTGAGGAAGGACTATTTCATTTTCAGCTATGGAACAATGTACTGGTTTCTGGAGTGAATCTGGTGAAGACTTGGTGGTGGTGTAACTTTAGTAATTTGTAAAGTAATTTTATGAAAAGGGATTTTCCCAACTTTTTAATAAACTGGACTAGACTGAAGATGCCAATGGTGTTCCTTTCAATTAAGTGTAATCAAAATCACTGATGTTATTAAAGTATCCATGGTGATGAGAAACCATGCTTATTGTGTCCAATTGTCTTTTAATTTTTGTAGACTACCTTAAAAGGTCATCTGTATTGGTCCCAGATTTTTGAGTGCTAAAATACCTCCAGATTTTTCTGTTGACTTCTTCATTGATATAAATGTACCGGACTTTCAACTGTTAAATTATAGACAATTGCATGTCTTAGGAAGAGGTTAGGAAAAAGATTTGGCAAATGGCGTAATATGTCACCAGAGGGTGAAAGTACAACAGTTGTTGGGGTTTGAGCCTGAGTGACCATTTTATTTGACAATCTGACAAAAGTGCTGATTGTAACATTTTAAATACGGCGTCCGTCGACACAGTGGACTAGGCCTTCCATTCTTCTTCAAGTTGACTTGAAACAATTGAATATGTTCAGAAATAATTAAACATGATTCTGTTAATTAACTATAATCACTGACAGCTAAACACACATATGGAAGTATCTTTAGGTTATGTGTCCTTCACACATGTAACTTTATAGCAAGATTAACATCATTTCTAATTAAGCCCATTACTGAGGTGGACAATTGGTGACTTTTGATTGGAAGTTCATGGAACTTAAAGGGTGTGAAGACTCGCGCAAAAAGAAACATCTAATGCCGGTAATCTGACCTAGTTTCGAATGAGGTGTAACAGAAGTGTAAGACACCACCATCGATCCAAGAAAATGCACACACAGCTTGCTACCGTCAGAAATTAGACACTAGTGTACAATCAGTACATAACAGCTGCGCTCAATACCCACAGCACAGTATACAAATGATACAGCGATGGACACCTCAGGTCCAGCTTAAGATAACAAGGTATCACGTTTCCTTACTGTCTGCATTTTGTAGCGACAAGAGAAAAACTTCACTTACAAGCAACGGAAAGTTAACTTTTTAAAGATGGCGGCACGCTATTTGGGGCGAGTCTTCAATGCCTTTAATAACTGGCCTGTATGTACCAGGTGATTCAAGTTTGTGCCGTTACCAGGTTTGTGATAGGTTTATTTCGTTTTGTAGTGTTCTAGCCGCTATTTCATCTTTATGAGAACACTTAGAACTGGCGTGAATATATTATTGACAGATGAAAGAGGAACATTCCAAACAAACTTGTGAAATTTGCAGTCCTATATAGCATTTTCAACCTTATGGTACACATTATTGTGTTATCATCAACAGAGTGTGAATGTGTGACATTTCAGTTATGTTATTGGTATACAAAACGAAAATCATAAGTAATTGAAAACATTGCAAGGTTACACAAACATATATTGTATAACAAGCTGTATACATTGGTTGGACAGATTATACAGTTTTAATGAGGACTGAAATGCTAACAAAAAGAGAGAAAGAAAGATATGCTGTACATCACAGAGAGCAAACAAATTAAGAAGAAAACAATTATTAGAAGGGGAAAAAAACAATCATTAGAAAAACTGGATCCAAAACCTGTCAATTTTTTACCATTTAGACCGATAATAAAAATTTTAGCAATCAGTTATTGTATTCAAAGCTTTAGAGAATTTTGATAAGTGAATTACAGATAGAATGAATGATTCGACAGATGTGTGTTACACCGCTAACCATTCTTGAACTGAACCTTAAAGACCAAGCTGTTTTCAAAGCATATATACCGAATGGAATTTTAAGATTTAATAAATGAATGTTGTAGGACAGAGAACATTCCAACATTAATATTGCTAAACTAAATACCAAACACTTGTTAATAAAGAACCCTAAGCCCCATCAATTGAAAACTGAATGAATGTATCCCTGTAAATGAACACTGCTAACTTAAAGGGTGTGAAGACTCGCGCACAAAGAAACGTCTCATGCCGGTAATCTGGCCTAGTTTCGAATGATGTGCAACAGAAGTGTAAGACACCCCCTTGATCCCAGAAAATACACACACAGCTTGCTACCGTTGGTAATTAGACACTAGTGTACAGTCGATACATACAGCTACGGTCAATACCCTCAACACAGTGTAAATAGCAGCGTGGACATCTCAGGTCTAGATAAAAGATAACATGGTATCACGTTTCATTACTGTCTACATTTTGTAGCGACAAGAAGAAAACGTCATTTGCAAGCAACGGAAAGTTAACTTTTTCAGAGCGCGGCACGCGGTTTGGGGCGAGTCTTCAATGCCTTTAAGCACTATCCACCTCTTGTCATAACAGAGGTCGCACACTCCAGCTATCACTATTATTGGTAAACATCTTCACATGTTTATGACTCTCTCATCATTACTGTGAACTTTCTGGCTTCAAACACACAAGAAAAAAGACCAACCAACAAAATCAAACTGGCCAAGTGAGGACAAACATTAAATAGGGCTCTAACCTAAACCCTCAGATACAAACACCTCACTAAGGATCCTCCCCCCACCCCCCCCCTGATGCTGAAGAATCAGCTTGGGTCATTTCATTCATTTTTTAGCTGATCTAACTAACCTTTAGCTGTCCAAAAAGCATGTTTGCCATACCTCTTTAATTTAAAGGGACTTTCAAGTGGCATAAAAAAAAATTAAAAAATGGTCACAATGTATCAAAAATTGACAACACACTTTGAAGCATGTGGTTTTAATTTTGACAGCTTTGGAATATCCATTTGCATAATATTTTAACATCCTCTTTAATTTTTTTTGGTTACAAAAGTTTCCATGAAGACAAAAAGTCCCTTCAGAGAAATCATTAAACAGAAGGCTCATTCATTGCTACTTTACAGAGTTTGTAGTCATTTCAAGAAAGTCACACAAGGTACAAAGCCTGGGCATGAAAACCAACTTGATCCACTCCCAACCCGCATCCCCTAACTCAAGACTGTATCAAGAAAGTATTACAAGTCCACTTGAAACGGAACAGATACTGTATACGATCATAGCACCTCAAACTGTTGTATGGGTACAAGAGTAAAGTTGGGCAAATTTCGAACCAATCTTTAGATGGCATTTTTACAGTTCTGGAAATAATAATAATCATACAAAAGGCCATTGCAGAGATAAACACAGACACCATAAGAGTGCAAAATATGTAACATCATGTGGCATGTTCTGTGTTTGCTTTGGTTCTGCGTTATTCAAACGACCCCGACATTCCTAGTGCTACCCTATCGTCAGAAGTTCTTTCTAAATCAGTGAGTTTACTCGTGACGTCAAGATCATACAACTTTCAGTCGAAGATCAGAAACCATGTTGAATTTCTTGCCAACCCCATGAATAATTCCAACTGGCATTGAGCATCAACAATATTTAATTTTTTTGGGGGGTGGGGGTGGGGGGGGCGATGTCAATTTTTGGTTGGCTGTACCTATCCATCCATCTTACTAAATGTAGCTATCTCTAGAAGTGCAAGTAATGCTAAGATCATATTTCAACTGATTTTTATGCGGGGAAGAAAATGGAAGGAAAAACGGTGTAATTTTGAAAACATATATGAGATAAAATAGTGAATGTACAAATTAAAAACAAATAATTATATTGAGCTAGGAATAAACCTTAAATAAATCAGTACTTATTACTACTTGAATACTTATTAACTATTTCAAATTCAGTTTTTTGTTCCCTTTTACAATTAAAGAACTCAAAATCAGTGAATGATTGCATCATTACACAAAATAAAGACTGATTTTTCATCCTTTTTTTTTGGAAAAATTTTTGCTCTCATTTCACATAACTTTTTGATGCTCTCTTTCATCAATCCCATCATGAACTACAGACTCTTAATTCAAGGATGAATTTCTTTAAGGTAGACTACAAAGAATGGGTGAGACATGCACCTTTTGCTTGGAACACAATTCCTAGCTTGAAATGGGTTGATACAGGTAGACAACCTAAACCCATGTGACAATTTTTAAGGAAACCGTCCAACTACAAGGCAACGTAACTATGTGTCTGCTCATGCAGTGTTTCCTTTACCCCTGGCGTCCCTGAGAGAGCTTCACCAGGATGTCGACTTAATTCCGCTGTGAGAGATGATGCTAAAGAAAGCCATTGGCAATTGTTACAAGGGCAGTTGTGACATCTCATATGGGTTATCTGTTACAGGAGATTTCAGTGTCACTAACTGTTGATACACACAAACTGACGGCAGAACACTGGTATACATACCTTCCTTTGCGTACCTTACAATATATACGAGTATCTGTATGTTCTCCAACATAGCAATGCGCATGACAGCTTTTTAAAGCCGATATCCGTCAGGATTACGTTACTGAATACTTTTTAAAATTTGAGGCAGGCATTCTACAACAATGTTATACATCTCGTATTAAGCTGCAACATAAAATGTATTTGAAATTTCTTACAATCATGGCAAATATTGTTTTGTACATGATGTGGTTGACAACAAAGCTTGACTTGATACCATATAAGGACAGGCAAAACACTGCTTTTTTTTTACATTGAAAATAAGCATATATTGTCTACAATCATTATCAGTTTACTTCCCAACTAATAAGGTTAGACCAGATAATTGCATGATGTCATGGCAATTGCTGTGATTTTATTACGTTTTCTCCAAGCACACCGTCGTTTGTCACATTCTTAATATGCAGCAAATTCCACATAAGATTCAATCAAATTTACAACAAAAAACATAGGAAGAAAGAAAAGAAATGAGATTTTCCCAAAAATACAAAGTCGTCAATCCCGACATTCGTTAATGCATCTAATTGCTAACGATAAACAGAAGACAAACAGTTAAACAAAAATCCCAAGAGAGCCAACTCGTTTAACAATGCTCTTAATTACCTGTACAGTTAGAAGGCGGCGGGCGTATGAGCATAAAACCATGAAAGCAGAGACTGTTTGAGGTTAGAGTCAGCAATTTGGGATTAGGGTTGCTGAATCAGCCATTGTTATCCAAGGAAGAATTGGGGGTTGTATCGGTTACTTTCTTATCCCCATCACGTCACACATACCAGCCATTGGTTGCCAGTTCTACATCACACCCACCCATCTTTATCAGGGATGAGCCTGGGGTAAAACAAAATCACGGAATTTTGCAAAAGTTGCGGTATAGGCTCCAGTTTGCGTATGCTACAGTGTGTTAGGATAATAGTTTTTGTCCCGAGGTAGAAAAGAAATCAAGGATATTCCGCGAATTTGCGGAAAAAGCTCATGCCTGCTTATTCATCCTTTGTTTTTGTGTGTTCCCTTTAAACAATACTTTGAGAACTTACAAGCTCTCAAAACTATGAAAATGAAGGAAAGATTAGAAGCAACTGTTGCTGTAGATCAAAATAATGACAACTTTGCTGTTCTATTAACATCGCCCAGTCAAACAGCCAACTTCTCCGCAATTCTCTGGACGATATATCTGTTGGTGACTTCTTCATATTACCAGCAGAGAGGAACATTGACATCCACATTCTATTCATACCTAAACTTCAATATGCATGTTATGGTTGTATATATATAATACATTGCCTTAAGATTTTGTTAGTCACCAAGAGGCCAATAAAACTACCAAAACTTGTTAGCTACAAATAATTTTCAATATATGTTACTGCTTATTATCGTTGTTTTCGGTTGGCGGGAACTGATACACCCCTTTATACTACTACTACTACTACAACAACCCAACCAGTATTAGTTCTCTGTTTAGCACATATTCATCAGTATTGGAAGCACATAGGATTAACTGTATTTTAAAGGACCCTCGATAAGAAGTATGGCAACAAGGGGCATTAGTTTAACTTATATTTTTCAACAGCTTTTTTCAAAGAATTTACAACGTCAAAACTCACATCGAGAAATTTGAATGATCCTTATCTTCTTTCCGCACACATACATATTAGTCAAATACAGCTGCACACATCAACTTGTTGGTAACTGTTTCATGTTTGTTATTATTAATCTCCTCATAGTAATTTTACAGAAATTTGCTGATAACTTTGCAAGACTTCCATTCTCACACTGTTGCGTGCGTATACTGTGGCATTATGCTTCAATCAGCAAAATGAGATGCCCGTGTGCTACTACTCGGCCAATACACATCTGCACAGACGGTACGCAAGTCGGTACTCGGCAGAGTAACTTTCCAAAACTGGGAACATGTAAAATAATGTTATTATAATAATTTGAAAGGAAAGTAAAAAAAACGTAGTGCATGTTTTTTTGTCGTTTTTCTTGGGAGAGAGAGAAGCTTGGGACAGATGTTGTTTGGGTGCCCCCTGCTCTTGGCACTTTCTACATTTCTTCTGATCTGTCTGTCCTGATAAATCTACAGCATCCTGTGCTGTCTCCAGCCGTACTCGATTTCCGATTCTTCCACTTTGGTCTCTTCGAAGACCTCTGAATTTTTAAAGGCTTCCAAATATCGATGAATGTTAGTCATTGCTTCTGGAATTACGTATCCCTACAAAAGGAGATAAGATGAGAGAGAAGCATGAGATTCAGATGAGCATGAAACTCCACCCCACAGTTTACCCCCCCCTCCCCCAAAAAAAACAGATTAGAGAAAAAAAAGAAGTCCCGGTAGGGCTGTGCATTTACGTTTTATGATCTAACCGATTAAACGAATGAATTATTGTTTGTTTAAACGGCTGAATTTTTGTTCGTTTAAAAAATAACCTTTTGACCTTGACTTCTGTAAAAATAGAGCTACACGAAATATAAGGGTCAACAATCCAATTTTACCGGGTTCGAAGTAAAAAATGCAAAATAGAAAAGTATTTTCACTGCTTCATATCATGCAGTTAATTTTTCCCCTCAGTTTATGCTATATAATTACTTCCCACCGTAATACATGGCCATACCCCCAGCATAGCATTCGTTTGGTAACACAAACAACTTTTTGCGCCAGATGAAGAATCTACCTGGAACGTAGATGTTATCGTAATACCCCCTCCCGAGAAAATACGATCAATTGCTTTACCCCCAATCCATGCTATTCAGCCAATTATTATTCCAGAGTGATGAAGGTATACAGTGTAGCTGGGTGAAAAAAGATTACAGAATCACTGGTGTGCAAAAACAGATGCGCTATGAACCAATTTTATTTTCTCGGCTAGGGAGCTCAGGTACTGCCCTTCATGAGTAAGCTGGGATTTTTGGAGACAAAGGCCGAGTGTAAACCCGATCATGACCAATTGGAGATCGTAAAAAAAATTGCTTTACAATCCGATTGGTCCAATAAATTCAACAGTGGCAGGCAAGGTGTTCGAATTGCACGGGACTCTAGCGATGTGCGCGGGAGTGTCTTGGCGTTAAAGAAAGGAGTGAAGAAAAACTACCCTCTACACTTTCAAGTACAAGTTGAAAAATGACGCTAGCAAAAGCGGGGATTAGGTCGGCTTGAAAGTAAAGCACTCTCATGTTGCGATCACGATCGTAAGTTATCCTCAAAATGTGATTAAGTATGTGGCTTTCTTGTGTTTGTATATGGTGTGATTTTCAGGTTGTAAAAATAAGATTTAACTCATTGGTAATTGCTCTATTTAAGTATATCGCAAGTGTTGATCAATTCGGTACTCAAATGTTTCAACGATTAGAAGATAAATCTTAACGTTTAAACTGAGTTTAGTTCGTTTAAACGTTAACACATGTTAAACTGCACAGCCCAATTTCCAGGCAATTTAAAGATTGCAACAGGGTTCATGTTTTTTTTTTGGTTTTAAGTAGTTGCCAATAATATACATCAACTCATCCATAATTGAAAGTATTATTATTATTTATTATTTTATTATTAAAAGTATAAATATATTGGATTTTTAGGATGGAATTATTTATAATATTATTTAGTTACATTTGGGTAATGTATCACTCAGCAGCTTAACAGGATATGATATGTAGCACTGACTTCAATGCTACATTTGGATTGATTTTGCTACAAATCTGTTGGTGCCATAACCCGCCACTAAAGGAAACTTGAGGTACCTGAAAACTAGTCCCGACAAAATTGAATTAAAGGAATAACAACATTAGGCAAAAACGTTGAATTTATCGGACACAAACTTTTCTGTTCTAGAATACACCTTTCATAATCCCTACTGGAGAGCATCCCAAATTTACCTTCTCAGAAATTCTTCTACCGCAGACTTCGACATGATAGAGTTTTGGCAGGAGGTTGCAGTCGGCAAGGGTCATGACCTCTCCGTCCAGGAATGGACCTCCGTTTATCTCCAGGGCGTCATTGATGGTGAGGAGTTTCTTCATCAAGTTGGTTTTTAGCTTTTCATTCTTTGTGTCATCTTTGTTTTTTAAGTATCTGTGATAATAAAGTCATACATCGATAAATTTTAAGGTTGGATTTCTGAGTTTTGCTAACACAATATCCACGATACAGGTATAGGAAAACCTGCTAGATAAAGTATGACCATATACATATGTATGCACTGCTGCAAAGTACACACCATTTCTGTAACATAAAAGATCAGATCCTCGGTAGTCCATTTTGTTGATCAGGTCTCTGGCTAAATAAACAAACTGATGTGGACATCTTTGACGATGGCTTCTTGACCTTTGATGATTGACCAGTGATTAATTGATGGTTTAAATGATGGAGTCAAAACATTTCATGTTAATATATAGTCTATACTTAAGTTCAGCCTAGTCTACAGTACTGTCTACAGGCTTACTATAACATTAATTTAGACTTATGTTAATAGTTTTGTAATTTCTTTAGACACCTTATCATCTTTTCCTTCGCTAAGGAAGTCACTAGGTCTAGATATTAGCATAACTTGATTGTTTCAGTATGTAGCGTTCTTGCTATTTACTGATTGTAGTTTTCTGTTTTCTGGTGTGTTACCTACTTTTCAATTAAAATTACATTGTACACATAATGAAGTTATAGAGACTGTTACACAATTACCATTGAAACACACTGACATGTAGAAATTATCTGCATGTATTGCAAAGGACAGGGTGTTGGGGGAGGAAGGGGGAGGGAGGGGATATGCTATCATAACCAAACATATTCTTATTGCTGTTTGAAAAGAATCAAGAAGTTAAATACACTCACTTTGACAAGGCAATAAAAACCTCAATTCCAACGTTATGTGTTTCTTTGTCCTTGGGTTGGAGAGATTTCTGGTAGGATGCGTCCAAATAATCTACCATCTCCGCCAGATCAAAATACACAGCCTCACCATCTACTAAAATTGGTGGTTTCTTGGGTCCTGCAGGACAAAAAAAAAAATAGAATAAATAATTCTCATGTTATCCGTAGGTGGCGATATCAATCTGTGAATCCTCTTGTGTGTTGTTCACCTTCTGGGTAAATGCTGAAAGGGACACAGGGTCATCATTTTCAATATGATGTCAATTCAGATGAATTTCACTTGCAATACATACAGGTCAGAGAGGAGCTAAGTAAATATTCTGTTTTACAATCCCTTTGCTGCTAAACAAAAAATCAAGCCTCCAAAAACCATTGATTTTTCTCAATCTTGAACACCTGTTTCATGGATGCATGCAGGAATGTCTTATGTAAAGTTTGGTTTAAGAAATGTCTAGTAATGCTGCCCAACCACTGACAGAGACATTATAACAGCTCATTATTTCATGTCTGATCATTTTCTCCGGTGGCAGTTATTGTAGCACATTGATCAAATACAGTACTAGTGACTTATATGGAGCATGCAACAGAAGCATGGTACAGTATTTACCATATATATATGTACTGTAACCACTTACCCATTAAAACCACTTCTGAAATTATTCAAATGCCATGTACAGTATGTACTATTCAGACAGTCAGTGGGCATATTAAGAATGGGACCTTTCTGCCACAAAAAAAACTTGCTTCCATCCCCTTCCTGCCTTCCCCATCATGTTTCACAAATAAATCATGCAAGGACAGACCTTGCACATACAGTACAGTGCCTTGGGTCTCCTACTGTACAGGACCTTCTCCCTTTTAAGCAGTATCTCACAGAAACCAATCAAGCAAATTAACTTCTGCTGTCTTTTCTAAACATTTTCTACCCATTATATAAGGCACAGCAATGTAACTTTGTGTTTTATCCAAACCCTTATTCAAACTTTGTCCTGTACATTGTTCTGCAGATAGTGATGTTGCATCAGACACAATGACTCAGTTCTGTAATTCTATTACTAATATAACTAGAATCTACTGATGATGTCATATCTCTCCACTCATCTTCCTGCCCCTGCTGAGCAGGTCACCAGGACAACAGCCTAGGCTTAACAGCAGTGAACACGCTAACATGATAGGGACCTTTGACCCCAGAAAGTGACCTCACAGTAGGACACCGGATTGTCGTCCATGCATCGACACAGTTGTTGTGGAATGAACCAGATATTGCATACTGTACATAATAGGAAATTGAAACTAAGAAGTCACACCTAACAGTAAGCCATACATACAGTATTGCCACTTTAATAGTTTCTGTTTAAACAGACCACCATTGTTGGGCATAGAGAATAGCACATGATCACCATTGGATGAACACAATTGATGTGCAATGTAACAAAAAAAAATCACAGTAATATACTGTACTGTACTGTACAGATCTAGTCACTTATTCACTAGGTTAATTTAAAGAAGGCTACAACTGATTGAATTATGATGTTTAAGTTGTTTGGATAGAACATTTTATATCCTTATAACTAGTACAATCTACACCACAGGAAGTTACCAGATCAGTTGCTTCACTGAAAGAAGTCTCAATTACAAATGGGCCTGCAAGATACAAACAGATCAATTCTGAGACCAAAAAACAAAACAAAAAAACATTTTCTAAGCACTTTAGGCAGTGGAAGGAGAACAAAGGTCAATGACAGGGAGGGTCTGGTCATGTACAGTGCTCAAATTCTAACACTTCATTTGCCTCTCAGACATTCAAGAGTGTTGATTAGTTTATATATCTCAGTAAAAGTTCGACAGTGCTAAACATGAAAATGACAAATTTGTTACAGTTTGAGCATGACAAATTTGTTATGGTTTGAGCATGAACTTTGGTTATTTCACATCCTGACCTTTTATGAGGTACTGTTTTCAACACGCTGATGACCAAAACAAAGACATGTTTAATTGTTTATATCACTTTAGCTTTAGAAGCGAGTTCATTGGGAATGTTTACAATTTCAGTAGTTTGTGCGTAAATTGATGAGTTCTTTGTAAGTAAGCGTTCTACCGTACATATATATACTGTACAGTAAACATAAACTTAACTGAACTCTCAAACACATCACATATTTTCAATAGCACAAACAGTTAAACCTGGCAGGACCCCTCTTTGTTCAGGGTTGAATGAATCTGAGTCAATACTACTACTGAATAAACCATAGTATTACTTCCTTCTATTAATACTTACAGTTCAAGTACAGTGAGGTATGCCATCCTCATTATACAGTACCATATTAAGCGCAGTATATGACACACCGTGCACAAGTATTGTAGCATTTTTGGTGAATTATTCGCTTCTTAAACATGTAGGGCTTATTTTATTGTGTTGTAAATAACTCAGGGAATATGTTTAGAGTTCAAGTTTTTGTACATGGCTTTTTTCCAAAAGCTCTGAATTTTCCCCTTTCATTGAATACTACTGTATAGTTACCTAACATAGCACACTGCTATACTGTACATCTTTACACTTGTATAGCAACTTGACCATTTGGTATAGCATTCTGCGATATTTATGATCCTGGATAAATTGTTCCCTGCCTACTGTATGCTGGTCCAGTAATAATAATGTACCAGTGTACATGCTATACTGTACATGGTAGGCTACAGACCTACACAATGCTAAGGGCTGTGGCATTCTCCCAAAACTTAAGCATGTTTTACCCAAGAGAATTTTGCGTTCGTTATATCTTACTGTACTTTAATCGCACCACATTTTACACACTGCATACTTGTATGGTCTGGTACCAGTCACACATGTTTAAAAAAACTCGAGCAATTAGACACGTTTCCTTTGCCAAATTTTACAATGACCATACAAGTAAACTTTTCAAAGATCTTAACATCCTCAAGCTCCCTGATTTAATAAATGTATATGTAGCCACATTTGCCTATAGAGCTATTCATGGGCAGGTCCCACCTGCTTTCGACAATTTCCTTGTTCACAGCCATGCCATTCACAAAATTTAATGACACATACAAAGTTTACGCCCTTAATCGCATTTACAACAATGTAGGAAAATATAGCCTTCCACATCGTACAAGCATCACATGGAATTCTGTGCTGCTTAATATCAGGTCACAACCTTCCCGAAATTCGTTTAAATACAAATTAAAGAGATTTTACTTCCAACTTATACTGAGATTGAGGTTCCTCTTTCTTTCTTTCCTTTTTCTTCCTTTCTTCTTTTCTTCTCTTTTTCTTAGTTCTTTTCTTAATTCTTTTTTGTAAGTTATTTGTGTACTCTATGTACAGGGAGTGTAACACTAGATAAGCCCACAAGGGTTTCTTGATGCACTTCCTTTCACATTCCATAACCCTCTGTATTCGCTACTTTTGTTGTATATATATATGTTGTGAAAAAACAAATAAATAAACAAAATAAAGGAATTAGTCTAATAGTTCCACTGGCTCCTAATAGTCAGGCTGACAAACACCTAGAGCTTGAACATAATAATACAGTCAAATTTTTAAATATCACTGTGTTTTAATTTATAGAAACTTATTACTTCACATCATTGTTCAGTACAGTAATTTTCAAGCATGATTCTTACATTTCTTTCAAAAAATTCTAGATTTTCTTCATCTGTGGGTTTGGTTAAAAGGGAGCTCAAGAAGTAGCAACTGCCATTCCTAGAGTTTAAACATAGTTTCAAAAATAATAATATTAATATCGAGGATTTATAAAGCGCAGGCATATCCACCGATTAGGGTGCTCAAGACGCATAACAATATTACCCTGGTCAACAATAACCTGTCAAGCATAGAGACAATCCCCTCCACATGGCAGTAGCTAAACAGCACCCAACTGACAGTTTATCTCACAGGTCCCAATTTATACACCTAGGTGAAGAGGGGCAATGGAGATAAAGTGCCTTGCCCAAGGGCACAATGTAATGATCTGGCCAGGGCTCGAACTACATGCAAGCCTTAGATGACAAGTCCACTGCCTTAACCACTGGACCATAATACTTTTAATGATGTACATTAGTCGCACCACTTTAATTAGTGAGCCTCAGCAGTGTAATGGGCCATTTCTCAAAGATTAAAAGTGGTATAAGAATATATGAACCTGGACTGATGGCAGTTCTTTCTCAAGAACCACAACATATATTCCAACACTTTCTGATTAAAAGTAATTGTTTGTATAATTCATCCTATAACAATGAGGCCAGTGACCTTATATCCAATATTATGGATCTGTAGTATACTGTACATTCAACTCTCTAGTTGAGCTACAGTGTATATCATGTTCTATATATAGTACATAGTACAGTATGCCACTGGCAGTACTACAGTAGACTATGCAAGAACAAACTTCAACATAAAACAGGTTGGATTTCAACCAAGTCCTAATCTCACAGAAGTTGCTACTTTCACTAAACCAATCATGTCTGCTCTTACGTACACACAATGTCTACACCATTGTTGTTTTTCTTAGTCAGGTGAACATTAAATTATACCAAAGACAATGTTTAAACAATAGATTTGTCACAATTTTAAATGACTTTATAATTAATGGCTTGCATCTAGCAAAGCTGAGCTAACAAGACATGGTATCTGAAGAGTCCTCCATCTCCCTCTCCTAATAAACTGTCGGGCAATCCGTCATCATATTTCATGCAGAACTACACTCTGTCCACTTAGTAACTAAAACGACTCATTCATCATTTTTCGGCTCAAATTTTTACGGCAAGTAATTAAGTATAGATATATATAGAAAACTGAAGTTGAGCATCCTGTCTGAATCAATTGCATAGTGCACACAGAATTTAGCTGTATGTGTTAATGCTGATCGGGCAGACAGTAAACAGGTTTTGAAGGGTCCATATACCTGATAGGCTTACTGTACTACAGTATGCTCTATCCTATAGTATAGGCTCCATTCTTCTGTACAATCTAATGATAAATGATATCAGGATTACAAAAGATATTTACACAGATTGGTGGAGGAGTGGAAGGGGGTGCGGCCGGGAGGAAGATGAAAGGAAGGAAAGTCATGAAATTATGCAGTTTATACAACTAAATTTCATTGTGTTCTTCAATCAGGTTTGATACTATTGCGAGTCGGGGTTGCTAGAGAGAACAGCTGATACTTTGGGAGATACTTGCATATCATGACCCCAAGTGAAAAGAAGGACTGGGAAGTAAATTACTTAGGTTACTTTTCCAAGCCCAGCCTTGGTTCCCTGTTTTGACCCCAAAGAATAAGTGCTATAATTCGTACACCAACTCTTGAGAATGGTGGAGATAAACTGAATGAATTATCAACAACATTCTTCCATGTGCTATGATGCTGAGATACAAACTGAAGTGTCATGGTCAGTCATAAATTAAATGTTTCAATGGCAAAGAGGGATTTTATTATATCAAACTCCTTCCAGGCAGCTTAACTGCAAACTAGCATCTACAGTACTATGTAGCAATTTTAATGGCCACACATGACTAATAAAGTTCTATAGAGTGGAATAGTATGCAGGGTGCTAATATATCATATATGTTCCCTAAGCCATTTAAGAATGTACACAACACAATTTGAAAATCACATTCTGATCTCTATGGAATGTGCAAAATGACATAATGTACACACAACAACGTTAAACATCATATACTATAAGCCTACAGTATCATGTGAAGGGATTCACATAACCAAGGTACAGACATTTCATCATTTTAAGACTATCTGAATAGACACTGATAATGAAGTTCAAAGGGCAGACTTACAGCATATGAGCTATATTAAAGAAACTCCTAGGGCAAATACACTATACGTATTTATATGGAGTACACCTGTACACAAACAGTAGTCTTATCAAGTTACATATTATCAAAGCTGTACTGAAAGTTTGAGATCCCTGGTCATAAACTCCCTCTCAAATTGACGACGACCGTTACAGTAAAATACAAAGAATGGAGAGAGAAGAAAAGAAACACCAGAGGTTTTGTGATTCTCTTCCTGAAAGGGTTTTACCCGGTTACCTTAATTAGAAAAGTAAACGAGTTAATCATTTACGTCCAAAACTGAGTCCGAAACGTCACGTCGGAGAGTTGCAGTTTCACTGACCATTGTAGTGCTATTTATAGCTCGCAGCTTGTAGAGACACCAACCAATTAAGTCATTATAAAAACATAGATTGCATATCAATATTGCATATCATTTCTTGTGCATTGCAATCTGCTAACACCAAATGATAGATTCGGAAAAATGAGAAGTCGGTGGTGACCTGGAAGTGGATCATCGAGGGTGCAGTCTTTTCTTTGGGGGCAGGGGGGGGGGGAGCGAGAATGGAATGCATGACTAGAGATGAGGTAATCATGACGGGAATGAAGTAAAATGTTTCGCTTTTTCTACCCTTAAGGCTGAACAGACTGTCAAGTAATGAGATAGTAAACACTAAACAGTGATCTGAATGATACTGAGGAGGAAATGGTAGAGAGGGAGGGGTAACAGGGTGGTCAATGGGTATACCCTAATGAGATAGAAGGCATAAAAGTGTGTGGGAGTTCAGGAGAACTGTAAATACCTGCTATTGCTTTATATTCTTGAGGTGGAGCCTTTGTGTTAATAGCCATCACCCTGAAGTTGAGGTCTTTTAACTTGAGAACCATGTAGACTCGTTGGCACAGAGGACAGTCTCCTACTGTGTGATTAACACCACCCTACGAAGAGGAAAGAAGGAAAATGATAGTAATGTGCACAAGAAGAGGGAAAACAAATTTTCATACAGAAATTTTCACTTTCACCACATTTATTAAAAAAAACATAAGTAGTCACATACAGTAGCCAGATGGGTAACACTGTACAATGGTACCCATCATGTACTAGAATGAACTGGACGATTTTGTATGATTCAGAAAATAGCAAATTATTTACATACTTCCAAGATGTATGTAGAAATGAGGAAGCCGAAAGGCTTTGTGATTACTTGCCACACTTTATATGACAACAATATTTACAGTATAACCTGTAGATTACAAACAAGATATTCCAGGTTTGACTAATTTTGTTTACCAAAGAGATACTTGCAAGTTGCATTCATGTTGACATACCTGTGAAGTATGATGTTGACAAGGATTTTACACTTTGACCTCCATTGACCTAAAACGACCTTTGACCAACACAGAAGCAATAACTTGGTGGTTCTGCATACCAAGTACAAAGTTGCTTGCTACTATGCTTTTAAAAATGTATTGGTTTTTTATTTTAGCCTTTGACCTTAATGACCATTGGCCTCAAAATAAGACCAATAGGGTTCTTGTACACAACAAGGTGGAATCTTGATACAATGCACTGTAAAGATAAGAAACAAAAACTCTCCTTTTTATACCTTGATGGAAGGTCGTTTACTAGTTCAAGTCAGCCATGGAATAAAAATATATACTGCTCAGAACTAGTTCATCAGGCTTGGAAATTCGGGCTACTACTTAGGGACTAAATGCCAGTTCATTTCCCTACTTGTCATTGGTAGGAAAAATAGGCCCTGATATTTTTCTGCCAGTGCAAAATAAATGTTGCTTTTGTATTAGTTCTAGGAAAGTGAAAATGGGAATTTCTCTGTGCCAGTAGATTTTCTATGCACTGGCATTTCTTAGCAAGCAGTTAAAATTACAAACTTCTAGACCTGTACAGTGAAAGCACCTTTTTACAAGAAAGTGTCATATTTCTTTAGTACTGTACAAGTTCATACAACTGAAACTAAAAACTCATTATAACTTTTCATTATAAGTTTATGCATGGTTACAAGATGGAGAAAGTCAAGAACATTTAGTGCAATCAATTTGTAAACAGTGAAAATTCATCTTTCCCCCATCTGCTCTCCCGGGTCTGAGAGCTCTATCAAATATTAATTTCACTTGTCAGGTTTTTAAACGATCTTCCTCAAATAGTCTCTAAACATGATTCAGACTAGCGAAAGCAAGTACAAAATAATCGGTGTTTAAAAACACTGTCATACACATCCCTCGGGGGTGATTAATAATAACCTCCGCTGGTATCATCATCGTGGTAAAATAAAAGAGCAATTAAAATTTGTTTTAAAGAAAGGAAAACAAAACTATGATGATATGAAATTATAAATGTACTGTATACTGGATATATAGAGGCAGAGTGTTGGTATTGTACAGCATTATTTCAGTACTCACTCTGTTTCTATAGAAAGACACCTACAGTATAGTTTACTGTAGGATTCCAGTACAGTTCTCTACCTAAGATGCATTCAGCTATATATTATTAAATATTTGTAAAACCATTCAATTTCTATGTGATTAATGAAAAAGGCTAGATAAATTATAAAATAAAATACATGCAATTTAGAAACACAACTGCATTACAATACCACCACCAGGAACCACTTTTGTAATGCTTAGTAGCGCCCAGTCGATACACCAGTACACCACCAATTTTCGTTTCTTTTTCAAAACAATATTGAACGGCTTTATTCGATCATATCAAATGTTTTACTTAGCTGCTGAATGATAGTTCTGTATATCAAAATGAGTAGAAAAGATGGTTCTAAGAAAATGTCTAGAGGTCCCTGGTTACACTCAAGTGGCACCTGCTTCAACCAAAAAAGAGAGTATGTCATCTGGTCCCAGTGTGAACTTTTATTTAACTTTATCCCTGAGTACTACAACCCTTGTTGGGGTTGACAATTTTAGCACATTTTGTGGGAGGTGTTTGTACCGTGTTGTAGATGACATTTATGGAAAATGCCATGTACTACCATGCAACACCTCCCTTGAAACACCTCATAAGAGCCCGGTAAACTATAGCATCCACTAAAATAACCAAGTCTGATTAAGCTCATTTTAAAGCTTGTATTCTCTGTTGGATCATAACATTTTGAGAAAGTTTTATATAT
>KN890737.1:36120-50973 GCA_000934455.1 Apostichopus parvimensis
ATGTGGGTATGACAAGTTACCCATGACCAGGGGTTAAAGTTGCAAAGTCGTGTGATGGGACCTTGGTCTCAAACCAGACCGTAAATCTTCAACTGCAACTTTTACTCTATAAAGATCAATTTCAACTCACCTTGCAACAGTTGGGAAAATTTCTGCAGCATAAATGTAAATTATAGCAAAAGAAGCAGAAATGCAGAATTTTCCAATCATGGCTACTGTAGTCTTCCATACACCGGTCGCTTCAAAGAGAGAGAGAGGGAGAGAGAATGTTGACAAAATGAAAACGAAATTAGTGAATTAAGAGAGACTTTATCCGTACTTGTCGTGTGACGTCAAAAATCTGGGCACTAAAACCCAAACATGACATCGAACTGATATAGGCATAGCCTAACAAGTCAGTCCAGACCTGAAGACCTGTAATTTATGATTTTAAATGCGTAAAAATGTATATACCACACAATATATATCCTAACGAGACTATACGCAAACAATATGAATAAACATAATCATCCGAATATTATAAGACAGATATCGAGCGGTATTTAATAAATCCATTCTGCCGTGATTTCAAAACCTTTCTTGTGCCACCCCCAACCTCCCCATCCCCTTACAAAACATTGCACATGACTAACATCTTCATGTCAATTTTCCTCTGCAGAGGATTTCTATGTTAATTGCATATGCAGAAGCAGTAAACATGTCACTTACGAATCAGTATGGTACAAATACAAGCTACGCCTCCAATAATTTCAAGGATGCTGGTTGACCATTTTCTTCCCAAGAAGGAACCAATCAATGGTATGCAAAGGAGGTAGGCGGGTACTTCGACCAGTCCAGATAGGAAGAAAGATACGTAATCATTGCTTCCCAGATCAGCAGTGTTGAAGATTAACCCGATATAAACTAAAACATTGATTGTCCTATATAATACACGACAAAAGGTAGAAAAATCAATTTTAATTCAGTTGGTTGCCTTGTCACATAAACTTCTCGAGACTGGAGTACACATTTAAACTGGTATTTTTGTTTTTGAGTAAAGCTACCCAAGATAGAGCTTGCATTGGCACGAAAACCAACAATTTGATATATATTCAAGCCCAGCGTCCTTACATCGAGACTAAAATCATGTTATCATAATGATGTTACGGTAAGTGAGATATCACGAGTCCCTTGGAAAGGGACACACGCATGAAACACGTGATCACGGTTATGGTTGATGAGCAATCTATATACCATATACGTATAATGTATCTTTTTGCTGAAAAGAACAGATACGACACATGATCTTAGTCAAATTATTATTGCTTTCTTGTATTTAATGTCCGGCACAACAGTTTCCTCTAAACATCTCAACACAATATGTTATCTATATGCTACAATGATCCTATTCGACTACAGCCTATAGGCTAGCTACTTCATAGCGTTAACCCTGGCCTATAATTTGCATGCAGGCCTATCTCTATAGCGGACTGATTTTCGTCATCAAGTGACTGAACGGTTTTGGTCAGGGAGAAATAACTATTAATGGTTTGCGATTGATTATTCGAGAGTTTTGTCTATCAGCTATTCATTCCAGAGAAATGTATACCCATTCAGTTTAGCATAGGGTTTATATAGCCTAGACACATACTGTCATATGGTTGGGATGAACATAACATGCAAACACAACAACATCCCTTAATTCCTTTAACATAAGGCTTACCAGTTAAACATCATATTTAGAGCGTGTAGTCTTAAGCCAGGCGTACGAAATATATCAATAGCTGAGACCATCTTTTCATTAGATGAAGCCTAGAATAGCAATGACGAAAATATGAAGTATTAAAGAGAAAATGCGAAACTTCAAAGAAGAGTAATATGAGGGATATGAGATGTATTCATGTAAGTTTCGGATATGTATAGGTAACGGGAAAGTCCATGCCAGATTAATCGGTGCTATGTGCTTTCCCCCATTAACATTCAAACTTAATGGTTACATTAATGAAGTCTCAATTTCAAATATATTGAATAGCCTCGATGCATATTCCCTCTCTCTCTGACCGAGATAACTGGTACGGTTGCCCGTTGTATTTTATTTTTTTTATTTAGCAATAACGAATACAAAATTATAGCGTAATTTCAACTCATGGTGAATTGCGTCTCTCCAAATGAACCCCTACGGAGAAATGTTTACTGAATCGCCCAAGAATAACACACTAAACTTATCACACATAAAAATCCAATTTAAAGGCCTTCATTTTGACTTTTAATAATTTGTTTACGATGGGGAGTACTGTCCATACCTGAGAAGTGTATGTACTCTATAAAGAACATCTTGAGTTTCAAATCTCGTAAAACGAATAACCTGATTACCTCTTGTTCCTTAGTCATTTCATCTTCAAGATTCGGAGGAACTTTATCGCTGGTTTTATTCTTCTTTGCAATTTTATCAACAATCTTGATTGCGCCTTTGAATTTCTTCTTTGAGATTAACCATCTGGCTGATTCTGGCAAAACTCTGCGGAAAGTAATACAATTTATTCGAAGAAGTCCTTTGATTCTAAAACAAAATCATATATAGCAACAGTCATGGAAGTTTACGACTTTCGATTGCCGTTTGTACATTTGTTTTTGAGGCAATATAACAACTGGCTAAAAGGAAATTCATTGACAAAACTTAATTATGAAAATTAAGTAGCCAATTTTTTTTATGTTTTCTAACTTACATTTCTTCAACATGCTCATAATTAAAGGCAATAGCCCGAAGACCCTCCGCCCGCAGAATGTGAAGATCAAATAATAGAAAGAATGTTTAAATAGTGACTATTTCTTCCGCATTGATTATTTCTGATTAAAATTTCAAGTGATGCAATCAAGAATATTTAATAAAGATAGACTGTACGAGCCTAGTTTCTGTTAACCTTACTTCACCACTGATGCTCCAAACACATCATGCAGAATTGGCTGAAGGGGGTGGGGTTGGGGTGGGGTATTGGCGTGGGGGGGGGGTGAAAGTAGAATGGTGACACCAAATACATTGTTGGTACTCCTCTAATTCATACTTCATGCAGGCTACATGCATACATGGGCTTACGGTATAAGAAGCAAACACGGTAGAAGTGCACAGGCCAGAAATATTTGCAGGTATCTCCAGTCAGGAATAAAGAACGCTGCCACAGCCAAGAGTAAATATCCAACGGCGTATGTAAGACAAATCAGAATACCAGCAAACACTCGTTTTGAGGGACCAACTAACTCGGTACCTGAAATGAACAGCAAAAACATTGAAGCTCCAGTCAAGAGCCACTATCTTTGTGAAGGGGTGAGGGTACGGGTATAGTTTTGGGTGACCCCTATAACAGCTAAAAATAACACAATAAGATACTTCAACGTTGGATTTGCAAAAGCCTATGCATTGTGCCACCAAATGAGTTACCCCAACCCCATCCTACCCCATCTACATCGCATCATCTGCAAGGATGATTTCTTTGCTAATGCTGGCGAGGATTTTGTAACGTTTTCGAAAGGACAGTGTTTAGTAGTAAGGGGAAAAGGTACACAATATTGGTATACTTGTATTGTGACATATTATAAAGGTCTTGAAATATGTCAATGGTAAGTATTATATATTGCCAAGATATCGTTACCTGAATTTGACCAACTTTATTAAGGTCATGATTTACATTTTAATGTTATATAACATAACATAACATAACATACTAGAAAGGCCATGATATTTCACGACTTTTTTTATTTTATCAAGGTCATGTAAAACAATGTAATTTGCATAACTTCACTTAGATTGTAATGACCACAATACTCATTGCAATATTGAAAGACGTTACCTACGGTACATTATAAAGGCCATATGAATTACATAATAGTGTTACATGAATTTACCTAATATAAAGGCCATGATGTACACTGAAATATTGACAGTTCCAGTCAAGAACCTCAGCAGTGTAAACATCCAGTAGTTGCGTGTAAATGCAGTCAGGAAAGTGAAGACGATATGCAATCCACACGATATGAAGAAAGTGTAGTAACGACCAATCCTATTTGACAAGGATAGGAATACATAAATAATCTATCCCACTTCTGACACCATGCTAAAAAATTTCAAAAACAAAAGTACCATGCATGCATGAACAACAATGCAGGGCTTAGGGTTGAACAAAATCATTTCACAGATATAGCTGCATCAGTGTTTGTTATTACTATACAGACGCAATATGCTTTTTAAAGTTTCACCTTATACGTCATATAAGCATATATTAACAAGCTCATATGGGAGTAAAATATAGTCACGGGCCATTAAGAAGTTTACCTGGTATTATGACAATTCTAACGGTATACATGAATGCTCATTGCTCGCAATGTTACCAGTCGCATGCATGCGAAGACCAATGCAATACGTACGGTAAGCTGGTCTGGATGAACCTTGTTAGAGGGGCTAGTTTGTAAGTCAACAGTTGCAAAGAGAGAGAGGTGGGTGGGTGGGGGGGGGGGTAGGAGGTAGGAATATGTATCGACGAGTTTCGGGTGTTTGAGCAGAGCATTTGTAGACTCGTTATACTTACGTCACTAACAACAGAGGCCACGTATTGGCTCTGGTCGTAAACCCATCCTTCATCGCAAGCAGTAGTAGCCGCTGTGTAGTTACCAGCATAGTAACCTTGTGACCAGTCGTTTGGATAAGCAGCATCATACTTGTCACACTCGGAATATACGACATCTCCATCTTCAATTGATGACGGTATAGACGATGCGCGGTATCGGTGTATACACTCTAGATAATCGTCTTTACTTATGGACAATAAATCGTAACAGTTGGTGACATCATCTGACCATTCTTGAACAGAGCACCAGTGGTTCATATCCCCCAATATAAAGACTCCAGATAAAGAATCCATGGCTATGGGTGTAGCAGTCAGACACACCAACGTCAGTAGGGTTATCTGGTAAGGACCGAAGTCACCCACAATCTTTAAAATATCATCCAAATCCATTAACTCTGAAAAGGGTCACCTGTATATGAATCTACAAACAAGAAAGTAGAAAATACATATTTCAATCCATTTTGAATCGATACATTTTATTTAAAGTATATTTTCTCATCAATTTTACAACATATTTTACGTAACAATGATAGGATGTCAAGAACTCATTAAATAGTTTTCTCTTTCTTCGTGCAAACATTCCCATTTTCCTGGTGACATAATTGTCGTTCGTGCGTTGGGGAGCCTTAACACTAACTGCCTCCAATCTCACAAAACAAATTGATATGGTGTACTTTTTTACACCTAACTACCTTTGATTATGGAAAACAATCCTTCAAGGACAGGTTCCACAATTTCAGTAAAGGCACTCTTAAAAGTTAGGTACATTATAAGCAATACACTTTTTAATTTTAAATAATTTCGGCTTACATGAAACTTGGAAGCCTTCTTATATTTCCCGACAACCTTGCGGGATCTTTCCTGACATATCGTATGATGGTAGGTTTTATAGTATCAATTGTTCTTGTGGATTTGTATATAACTGTAAACAAATTGTGCGTTACCCTGATTAACATCAAGCTAAATATCGAATCCAGTCTTAATAACGGTCTTATCTTATTTGTTTATGTAGTTTTGCTCAAAGTGCACTGGGATTTGTCAACGCGAATACCACATGAATGCTTAGCCGTAACAACCTTTGTTACGTACCTGTTCTGTTTACTTCTTGCTACATAGTATCCCGTGCTGTTTGAAGCGATAAGTGGGTTTTAAAGGACTTGAATAAGTAGCTGGCTCGTTGAATTGGTATCAAAACAGATGTATTAAACTATATATGGTAGGCCTGACACAAAGGATTTTTTTGGGAAAGATCTGTTTTATAATTGTTAGTGCAAATACATTGACCTGACTATGGGCGGGGGGAGGGGGGGGGGGATAGGCTATGAAACGAGGATACACACCCGGGTCCCAGTCTATTTGAGGTCCGGGTATTTATGGGATAAGAACCTCGCAAATGCATGGCTGCTCTTTAATAATTGTAAATTTAGACCGAATGCCGGTAAACACACTCGGTTTAGAACTGCATGACTACCATTTGGCGCATACCATGCAGGCTGTACAATTGTAATTTCACAAAGGAACAGAACAATTCCTTTTCGTAAGGAAACCGTAGATTAATTTATGTGTCCTTTATGACGTCACATATTATCGTATGCAATTAATAAAGAGGCATACTCGTACGCTTAAACTTTCTCAGCCTTGCAGCCATTGACATACTGGTCAACACACCAACTAAGTCTTTTTAGAATACCCAGTTTCTGTGACATTTTTGCAGTGATTTTGTCAATATGTTTTTCCCATTTAAGAAACGGTTCGAACCACATTCCAAGGTATTTGAAAACATACACATTTTCAAGAATATCATTATCAAGCTTTACATTGAGGGGATTAACATATTTTATAATTTGAGAAGAGCCAAATGTCATAACCTTGGTTTTAGAAGCATTAGGAGTCAGCTTATTAGTGTCCATCCAATCAGAAACAGATTCCTGGTCCAAATGTATGACCCTTTCAATATCTAATTCGTTTTTTGTCATGTCTACGAGAGTAAGACCCTACGCAGTTCGCTGCTTCTGGCAGCCACACCATCAATGATATTTTTAGGGTCAAGTTTGGCCAAGATCCTTTTTTCCACAGACATCAACATGAAAGCTCCAAGATGTTCTTGTGTCATTGCACTTCTCAAACGGGTTTTGATTCTCTTCAAGGCAGAGAAAAGAACGTTTACATGCCACTTGTGACACAGATAGCGTTAGCAGCAGCTTGTAGGCAAGCCCAATGCTCTTGTAAGCATCAGTGAAAAGGTTCATCTTGGTGAGCACCTTGTAGCAGCAGAGAGGACAGTCATTACTCACTTGATAAGCTCTCTGTGTCCTGTTCAGACTCACCGTCACTGTCCTCCTGCAATGTATAAGCATCTGCTACTGATTGTTTCAGTGTTGACCACTGTTCTCCAAGACTTCGCAGTTCTGTTCGTAGTTGTTCAGCAGTGACAGTATTATCAAATCTCAGCAAATATCTATGCAGCTCTTCCATAGCTCCCGATTATGGAACGCGAAAAGGGCAACATTATTTTGTTGTTTAAACTAAGTTTGTTGCTGTCTAAACTAAAGTTGTTGCTGCTATTTTACCATGTTGCTGTTGTTCGTTGATGTCTAAACTTACGTTGATGTCTAAAGTCACGTTGATGACTAAACGCGCGTTCATGTCTAAACTCACGTTGATTTATAAACTTACGTTGATGTCTAAACTCACGCTGATGTCTAAAACTTTCGTTGCTATCTAAACTTACGGTTGATGTCTAAACTCACATTGATGTCTACACTTTTGTTGCTATCTAAAGTTCCGTTGTTGTAACACATTGTGAACGAACATCATTCTTTCTTTTCTAAAAATTATAACAATCAACCGCAAGTTGCTTCCGTGTAGAGCTAACAACATTTCTATTACAGAGATTTTCATGCTAAATACATCCAATTATGTTTTCTCAAATTTCCCGCGATTTGTTTGGCTATTAGTCCCTTACTCATTGTCTGCAAACATGCTTGCATCTTCAGTGTTCAATGAACGCAAAGTATGATGATTTAACTATGTAAATATACAAAACTATGCGGATAGGGGAAAATTCGTTAACGTCCTGATTTGTAGCAACAGCCATGTTATATTGTTAACAACCTGATTTGTCGAACAAAATCACGTTGTTAACGATATTTACATGATAGTTGCTACAACTCCAAGGACGTTGTTAAAGATATTGTTAACGTAATATTTTAATAATTGTTTTATCACAGAAAGTTATGAGTTGAGACAATCTCTCAGTATTGAGAGTTGATAATGTAAAATGTAGCATTCATACCACAGTAATTTCTTCGTTGCAAACTTGCGTAAATTTTCGCGGTCCCTTTGACCACGTGCTTCAATTCATGATTCTGGCGCAACATTCGTGTGTATAAACTACTGTATTCATACATCGTCAAAAGAAGTCATTGAAGTTTGAGATATTTAATCGACATTGCGTAAAAATGTTATTGAAATATACTATAATTTTCGTGGAGCGGGTTGTTTCCAAATACTGCAAAGCATCCAGGGTAAATGTTGGATCAGTTGTTTCTATGGTTGGATGTAGTCTGCGCCTCGTGAGTAACAAGAAGGGCACAACATCGAATTACGTAGGCAATACACTCACTGAACTAGTTTACTAAACCCGCCAAGCAAGTTCATTCGTAACACCAATCCAGTTCGGAGTTTCGATTTGCAAAAGGGATTGTGGGGTAAATGGAATATACACAATTCTCGCTCAGCATTGTTACGAATTTTTAAACCAAAAAGACCGCTAACATATAGTGCAAGAAACAAATCATCCAAGATTCACTCGAGTTTTGACTACGGCTATGTGTTGTAACAGGTAGGTACGGTGATATGATCTTTTCTTCACAAAGTTTCAGGATTTGCGCATGTGCGTTGAAACTCCGAAGTTCGAACAGGCCTAATACATTGCGTGGAATTTAGCAAAATATGCACACTGCAGGTACGGGGATATTTGAAGAGTTGGGGTTGCTGGTGAAATCGCTACAAGGTCAAAGCATGGAGGTACTATAGTACCTGTACTGCAGTAGAGTTGGCGAGGAGGAAAGAGTGGCAGGGCAGGGCAGGGCGGGGCAGGCGAAATGAAGGTCGGGCGGCCGCCCCTATAAAACAGAGAAGCTAGGGCACTGGATGGCATCTGCCATATATATTGTGTAGAGCATTCACAAAGTACAGGCAGTGATACGATCGCATCCATACAACTATACACTATAGTAAAAGTATAGGTCATATAATAAACGCGATCGGTGTTCGATCGGACGAAAACTTTTGTCTCTAGTAATATATATAACTGTCACTCGTTTTACTTGATTGCCGACATTCACAACGTATCCATACATCATGGTTTAAATAAAGAAATTGTAAGTGCAGTATTTTATGCTGGCATTTTGTCTCGACACTCGTTTTACTTGATTTCCGACATTCACAGCGTATCTCTACACATCGTTGAAGGGGCTCAAATAAATAGGTTTAAAAGTGCTGTATTTTTATGCCGGCATTTTGTCTAGATACTCGTTGTAATTGATTTCCGACATTCACAGCGTATCTCTACACATTGTTGAAGGGGTACAATGAAATCAGTTTAAAAGCGCAGTATTTTTGTGCTGGTACTTTGTCTAGACACTCGTTATACTTGATTTCCGACATTCACAGCGTATACGCATGGCCTATATCATTCCTTTTCAATCTTTTTCAATTATTAGTCTTTAAAATTAATTTCAGTGGTTTGTATTATTTTCATTATGATGTCCTAATGTCACTACGCAGTAGTATCTCTTACCTTTTCTTAGTTGTTTTATATTCTGGGAGCAAGCAGGTCACTTCATACATGAAAAAGGATGCTTTCAAGCATCCTGTCCTTCCTTACTTCTAAACTTATATAACGTAATTACTGGGCTTTGATGTTCTTGATGGCATGTTCAATTATGTTTAGTTAACATTGAATTTGTTCATCATACGCAGATAATACATCATATATAAGTTCAATTTCTTCAATAATACATCTATATGTGCGCATGACAAGAAAGCCATTTATCTATCACCACCCGAGATACTTCTAATTATCCACCCGCTTTAAACGATACTTCCCTTTATAACAACTTCAATTGAAACATTCGTGGACCTACAAAACTTAATCACCATTTCTTATGTCTTATGAACATTTAAATTCTAAGAAGTTTCTCCCAAAATTGTTCATAAAGTCATGTTTCTGATCGATGTATGCAGTATCATCATCTTTTGATATGAAACCCATCAAGGCAATATCATCTGCAAATTTGACCAATAGACAGTTTTCTTTATTTGACCTTGAATCTGATGTGTACAGAGTGAATAAGAATGGGGCCAGACCCGGACCTTTAGTCCCGTCAATTTTTGATTTGACCTAGACAAAATTGCAACAGAAATGATTTATGTTGCAATTGTCTCTTGAATCCCTTCCAAATAACATATTAAAAAGGTAGAAAAAAATATACAGGGAAACTTTGCTAATTTGCATAAAAACAAAATGGCCGCCTTTCCGTCTATTTTTCACTAATATATGTGGGTCACACACACCCTGATATTAGTAGATATTATGCACTTATCAAATATTATATTGTAACGAAAACAACTGTATTCATTATTGTAGTTTTTACTCTTAATATTGTTTGAATCAACGGCTGCGGAGCTTAGTCTACGTCTTGCGACACGTAATTGACCTGCCCCGTGAAGCACATCAGATACATTTGATGTTCGCCTTCCCAAAGTCCATACCAGAGACCGAAGAGCAAGCAAATATATCAAGTCAACAGGAGGCTGACATTGGTGAAAGCATTCAAGATAATGGTAAGTGCTAGTGAGAGAATAGGTACACAAATTGGTGCTTCTTCAAACTTCGAGGATATTCCACACGACCTCCATTATTCCATTCAATTATATGACAAACTTATGGGTGATGAAATATCTGCGGATACAGTATGTTTTAACCGAATTCTTGAGACAGTTCTACAGAAACTCCTGAATCATATCAGTACAATGAGTGTATATGCAACTGTACGCTTATGGTTGCAGTACATGGAAATGATTAACCTGCTCCGCTAGATTCGCAAAGCAGAACGCACAGGAAATTGGCACCTTCATATGAAAACATTTCAAGACACCATACTTTGCTGCAGCAGGGCATAACCTTTATGCCAAATCAGCTTATATTGATCTACAGCAGATGTTAAAGTTCAAGACAGATAACCCAGATGTATTTACCCCTTTCACCATTGGGTACCACGTTATTCGACGCAGTCATCGCATCTGGGCTGGACTTTCATCTGACTTGGTGATCGAGCAAGTTCTTAAGCGCAGCATGAAAACAATCTGTCGTGGAATGAATAAATCCCAACGTACCCAATGGCTTCTATCCATGCCGGCATGTGCCGAAGTTAATAGTGCAATGCAAGAGCTAACAGACACCCATTTCATGACAAGTGATCAGCACAATGACATGACAAAGGCAAGGAAGACGAACAAGACAATATGACACTTCAGGACAGAAGCCCATTTGAACCGGACTCGTCTCTTCGGAATTTTGCTACTGGTGTAACAGTAGATGAAACAGTGACAGCTTACAAAGCAAAATAAGTGGGATATAAAATCATTGCAACCATCGAAGGAAGGAATGTTTTGGACTACACATTCAAGAAAGAGGAACACGTCATTACGATGGCCCACAAAGTGTCCCTGAACGTCGATGGTGAGTCCATCAATGTTGATCCTAAGTTGCTCTTTCAGCGATTGGTTATGGCTGCAGGCGATGATACAGAAAATGTAGCGGACATCTTCAAAGTTTAGCTCAGTAGTCACGCATCAGCTCTGTTTGAGTCATGGACTTCTACGAGTGGCGAACAAGCCAGTATTATCTGAGGCAATTTGGAATATGATTCAAGCTACTGATATGCCTGAACCACGCAAAGAGGAAATGAGTTATGTCATTGACGGCGGATCACTCCTTCAACGTCTCCCATGGCAACGAGGTACCACATTTGATTCTATCTGCCAGTTGTATATATATTATGTTGTGAAGAAATACAACAATCCAACCATTGTGTTTGGCGGATATGGTTCAGGCCCTTCTACAAAGAACTCAGCTCATCTCCGTCGATCTGGTGGTGTTGTGGGTCCAGAGGTGAACTTTGTTGGGAGCATGCCTCTTACGTCAAAGAAGGAGCAAGCCCTAGCTAATAGCAGAAACAAACAGAAAATTATCCTCATGCTGAATGACAGATTTGAAGACAACAGTATCAAATCTATTCATGCAACAAGTGATTCTGACTTGCTCATTTGTCAAACTGCAGTGGATTCAGCTTCAAGGTGCCGCACTACCCTGATGGGTGAGGACACGGATCTTGTAGTACTTTTGTGCTTTCATGCAAAACCCAACTCCTTTGGCCTCTATTTTAGGTCTGAAGGAGAGCAGACCAACAAGAAGCGAATAATGAAGAATATTAAGTGGCTACAACTAGCACGGTACCCAGACACATGTCAACTTTTAACCATTTGTACATGCAAATTCTGGCTGTGACACAACATTATAAAGGTTGTTTGGTATTGGGAAAGGAGTACCACTTACAAAGTTGAAAAGTAATCCCGACTTCAAACAGCAAGCAGAAATATTCTCCAGGGAAACGAAAAGGGATGACATAATGTCTGCTGGTAAGAAGGCACTTTCTTGCTTGTATGGGGATCCCGTGAGGAAGGTTTAGATGAACTTCGGTACAGGCGGTTTGGAGAAAAAATCGCGAAGAGGACCTCAGCGGTACAAGTACACACACTTCCTCCCACTGCAGCGGTTGCGCGCTATCACAGTGCCCGTGTATATTTTCAAGTACAAGAATGGATGGACAAAGGTTCCAATTTGAATCCAGAAGAATAAGGGTGGCTTCGAGTGGGTGGTAAACTTGAACCTATGAAAACAGACCTGCCACCTGCTCCAGACGTTCTAATGAAGGTGATGCGATGTAATTGCAAAACAAACTGTGATACACGGAAATGCACCTGCAGAAAGCTTGCTTTAGAATGCTCAATAGTGTGTGGAGAATGCAAAGGTATAAACTGTACAATTCACCACATGTATCCACTGAGAGATTGGACGAGGAGCTATTGGAGGATATTATGCCAATATTCGTAACTTGTTATATGGGCATTCTTTGTATGGCCGTGTTGAATGATATAGTAATATGAGTACGACATAGTCTAGTCAATCTGTAGTAATATTAGGGTTAATGGGTTAGTTTTATAGTGAAACTACAAAAATGTTGATGTTTATTATGATAATTTTGATATGGCGGGAAAATGGCAGGATTTGGCGGGAAAATGGCAGCAATCTTGGATATGGCGGCCATTTTGGATTTATTCTGGCTCCAATGCATTTCAAAAATATGCAGGAATCATATATATATATATATGTATGTATAAATATGTGATACGTGCATAATATCTACTAATATCAGGGTGTGTACCCACCTATATTATTGAAAATAGCCGTAAAGACGGCCATTTTGTTTTTATGCAAATTAGCCAATTTCCCCTGGTTATTTTTTTCTACCTTTTTGATATGTTTCTAAGTATGGTTTCCAGAGACATTTGCAACAGAAATCGTTTCTGTTGCACTGATATTGTCTAGGTCAAGCCATTATTTTGAAGAGATTGAGTAGACTACTTGTAGTGAACCAGTGTTTAACGTAATGACATTGGATATGCTGTTAGATGTTCTGATATTAACATATTGGAAGATATTGGTATAAGATTTTTAGAAATCCACAGAATAAAAAGTCAGACGTATACATTCATTTCGAGTAAACTTGTTGGCTAAAAAATAATGTGGGCTGAACAGTTTTGATAGCGGAAGAGAACAAAAAACAAGAACAGAACTCTAGCAGAATGACGCAGATTATATGCTCGAGATGTGAATACAGTGTCTTTCCCGCGAGACTACATAGAATAACATACTCAACACTGCGCTTCGACCTGTCCGCAAACTGCAATGTATCTTAATTATTTATACACCATAGGATTTTGAGGTTCGGCTTACAACAGGAAATGAAAGCCAATACATGCATCCTGTAATATATGCGTGATCTATATTAGAACAATCAAACTGACATGGCAGTCAACATACTAGTGTTATTGTATTAACAACAATCATCATACAAATACAAAATCATACAAATATTTAGGAGTGGTGCTGAATGATCAATTGACTTGGGGGATCATATTCATGTATTAGTCAAAAAGTTGAATTCTAGGCTATATTGTCTTCGGAAAATTTCATCATTCAATGTGCGTTCAGAAACTTAAGAGATGTTTTATAATTATACTATTTGTAGAGTCCGGAGATAATGTCTAATTTGCTGGGGTGGTAATGTCAGTAAATCAGAAAGGGACTGTATTGATAATATTATTAAGAAAGCTGAAATCATAGTTGGGGGTTCTCAGTCTGCTGTTGACACTGTCTACCAGTGCCTTCTACAATCCAAGCTTGATATAGTGTGGAGTGACTGTAGTCACCCTTTCCATCACCACCTTCAAGACAGCTTAACTAAGAGAGGTATTGTTTTCATTTTTCATTTTTTTCATTTTTTATTTATTTATTTGGCAGACTGAAACTCCCACAACTAAAGACTAATCGACACCGTAATTCCTTCTTCCCCCGTGCAATAATACTTTACAATAAATAACTTGAGTCGTTGCTTACTGTTTTTATCCATTTAATCTGTTCTTAATTTTTTCAACTCTTAAGTGTAAATATGAATATAGGTTTATTTGTTTTGGTACTTTTGATATGTGCGAGTATCGTAATTTCCTTTTATTGAGCAAAAAAGTTTTACTTACTTACTTACTTACTTACTGATAACATCGATTCGAAATCACTATAGTAAATACCATCAAAAGTACAAATGACTAACCTTTTCTGTGAACTGGTACAAACGTATAGGAAAAGTATCATCTACTGAATGGGCCTTGCAAGTCAGATACCAAGAGATTGTGCGTGTGCAAGCTGTTACAAATACAACCCGTAACTTTACAGATTGCCACATAATAATTCATTAAAAAACACTATCTACAATGTCAGATATATATCGGAGGCGGAGTGTATAGCCTAGTGGTTAACGCCATACATACATACATACATACATACATACATACATACATACATACATACATACATACATACATACATACATACATACATACATACATA
>KN890738.1:6894-17094 GCA_000934455.1 Apostichopus parvimensis
TCGTTGACACTAACAATATATCAAACAGCAAAATTGAGTGTTCATTGTGGAGTAACAGTGGCTGAGACAAGTACAATGTACACAACTTGTTGTGTGTGCAGTAACTTTTCCAAATCAACATCAAAGCTTATCACGCCGCAATATTTGTCGGAGTGTTCAGTTCAGAAAATGATAGCTTGGATGAAGAGTGTAGTGTGTAGGTGCAGAACTCCATGGTTTTCTGTGTAACTCAAAGGTCGTTTCAGGTCAAGGGATGCAAAAGTCTGAAAAACCTTGTGAAAAACTCTCTGTGATTTATACTAGGTGACCTTTGCTTTGGAAGTAGGTTGTGAAAATATTTCGTAGGGTATAAACAATGTCATTTAACTCTCATTCATGAAACAAAAAAATGTTAAAGGGATGGTTGTAAGGTGGCAGGGCTGATTTGCTAGCTCAAACTTGGTCCTTTCATTCATACATCTATGTGTCTGTATTTCCCATGGGAAGACTGTTCTTGCTGGATATTGAAACATTTTGAAATAAAAATGCAATACTGTTACAAATCCTTATCAGTGAATGAAATATTCTATGCCCACAAGGGAGTGATACACAAAAGAGCTGGAAATCTCTGATCTTTTCTGATTTAGACCTCAGTTATTTAGACCTTAAATTTCCCTCCATGTGTCATGTGTCCCATCTTATAAGTGCATTTCATACATTTATCCCTGTCAATTGTGGTCATGTGAGGAGGATTAATGCTTTTATATATGCATTGTCTTGGCAACAAGGGCTCATTCTTCACTGACCATTAGTTAATAAGAGGTATTTAGCCAGTTTCTTGCTCTCTTCTATCAAGTTTATGGCCACATTCTAAATCAGTTGCTATTAAGTTATGTAGAAATCCAACTGTGTAGGAGGAAATGAAGAAATGATATAGGTTTGCAGAGAGGCCTCTTAGTGTAGTCTGACTATGGTATTATTGGTGACCTATTTTAAGCTAAAGTGTCATCACCTGCTGTCATTCCTGAATATTGACTTGTTACCAAATTGATTAACCAACTGTCAAGGGTGGCAAATATGTCACAAATCTTATAATGCTAACTTCTAAAATGATAGAAAAAAAATCTCAGGGGATTTTCTGTGAAAACAGCCAGGCAAACTGACACATAACAGGAATCCATCTTGTAATAAATTTTAAGGTAGCTATTTGTAACAAAAAAAAAAACAGTCTTAGTATCTTGTTCTTAACTTCTAGATATTTCTTTGGAGAAGACCATTTATTGTTTATAGGTAAAGCGTACTTCTTAGTACAGGCAAAAGAATGGTCTGATGTCATAATGGCATGTATCTTGTTAAAGAAATACTTTTCCATTTAATATTGACTTTTTGGATTCACTTTGGAAATATTTGCTTATAAGACATCATGTCAAAAAGAAAAGCATATCGCAGAGCTCTGTGAAATCCCCTACAGCAAGGATGATTCAATAGCAAGTGATAGAAAATATCTCAGCTGACCAGCAGTGACCTATTGTGTGAAACTGCACAGCACAAAATAATGTCCTATATATGCAGCCTGGCTGTACGATGCTGCAGCCCCCCCCCCCCCCCCGGAGTATCTTCCTTTGTAATACAGACATGCCTTAATATCCTGTATATATAATCAGATTGCAACTCATTTTCCATAATTATTATTGTGTCTCTTCATTTCTATGACCATTGCCAGATCATACAGTCATCAAATTGCAATCATACCATAACAAGTAATATCTTACTTTACTAGTAATTTGGTCAATTTTAATGTGTTTGTGTCAACTTAAGCATCTTAAATACTGTATATCCTCATTGACTTGTTTTAAGGATGAAAGCATTTGCACTCTTTTTTTATAGGGTACAATCCTTGTGCGTTGCGTAATGGAGGTTGCCAGCACGTTTGCACCAATAGCATGGATACTGCTATATGCACGTGTAGACATGGCTATGAACTGTCTAATGACTTCCAAAGTTGTGTTGGTAAGTGTTTTTCTCGTTTTTCTTTCTTCGTTTATACTCTTCAAAAGTGTTACTGACTTGCAGAACACAGAGACGATTGTGATATGTGTATCGTTGACACTAACGATATATCAAACAGCACACAGAGACTATTGTGATATGTGTATCGTTGACACTAACAATATATCAAACAGCACACAGAGACTATTGTGATAGGTGTATCGTTGACACTAACAATATATCAAACAGCAAAATGAGACCTCTTCCATCTTCAAACTTGTACAGTCAAAAGAACTAGGCCTGTTGATGTGTGTTTGAAATTGTATACGGTGAAGGGATCTGGGTAGTTGGTGTTCTTCTACCATTTATGACTGTACCGCTTCCTTTTAGTCTCCAGTGCATCCTCATGATCTCAAATTACAATAAATGACTCTAATATTGACATATGCAGAGAAACTGCCAGTTGCATATTTGTTTATGATCAATCTCTTGCAGATATTGACGAATGTGCAACTCCAGGAAGTTGCCAACAGAACTGTCTGAACACAGAAGGATCATTCCGTTGCAGTTGTAATTCATCATACACCCTCACAGAGGATGGGAGAAGTTGCAGAGGTGAGTCACTGATATTCAGAATACAAATGTTGTATTTACAGCGGAGTGGCTGTTATCTGCACCGATTATTTATACTTCCAAATTTTCCTTGTGGAGTGACGAAGGAGTGGAGTATCGGTTTTTAGATCCGCAAGTAAATAATTCAATACTTTGAGGATTAACTGAAGCCTAATAAATACAATGCATCCTTGCTCGCATTAGTCTTTACAGAAGATAGTATTTCATTACCCCCACTATAATACACTCAAGTCTCCCTAAAGATAATTATTATCCCTAACTACTCTACTTTAACTGAAAATTATTATTATTACACAGCTCTACTATAAGTATACATTTTGTTTTCATATAAGGTGATCGTTTGTATGTCTGTTGCATACTTAGCCTATCCTATCCTTTGATTTGCAGACAGGTACACCATTGGCATTGATCGTTTGTATGTCTGTTGCATACTCAGCCTATCCTATCCTATTGATTGTGCAGACAGGTACACCATTGGCATTGATCGTTTGTATGTCTGTTGCATAATCAGCCTATCCTATCCTTTTGATTTGCAGACAGGTACACCATTGGTATTGACATATTTGATATATGTCGCTCTGAGACATGTGGCGGGCTGGGCGATTGTGTAGTGGTGAATGGTACCGGGATCTGTCAATGCCTAGAAGGCTACAAGGTTGCAGACTATAATCCCCTTCTCTGTGTTGGTAAGTAATGGTGTAAGCTCTCTGTGAAGAAGGCTGCATTTGGAAGTATTTTGCCTCTTTCTCTCTCTCCTCTCTCTATATCTCTCTGGGGTTGCATCATTTCATCCATTATTCTGTTGTGTGTGGCTTCAAGCTTTTCCTGATGCAAAACTATTCAACACTTGTTTTAACCTAGTCCATTTTCCATCCTATCTGACCTTTCATCTATTTGCAGTGCGGTGACTGAGACAGTTGCCCGACTGACATTTATAATTCAGAGAAAGGCTAGGATAGGAGTGGCAATGTCTTTGACTTTCATGGCCATTATTACTATTGCATCCTATCAATATATGTTTGATTAGATAAATCACTCTATGACCTATGATACAAACATCATAGCAAGATAAATCAGTTCTGAAATGTTAACATTTGAATAAACTGCTAAAAGAAAGTCAAAACAATTGTATTATGTAACAGGAGAAAGACTAAAAGACAAAGAAACAAGAGGCAGGCCCTCCACATGAAATTAAATTTGGAATCTTTGTCCAATTATAGATAAACTTATTGGATGAGTTTGAGGGTTAGTTGTTGTTGTGTCATGTGTGTTGTTCATCTTACTGTGGTTTATTTGTTTTTTTGGTGTTTGATTTTTGTTTCATATTTGTACCACTTGTTATCACTATGGTGCACATCTCACTTGCTGGTTCTTTATATTTCTCTTGCTTCTTCTTACTTATAACCTTCATCAGCTCTCTTGCATTTCAAAAGTGGCAAATGTCAGTGTTAAAGAAGGAAAGACTGTACCCAGTGTGTGGTTACCCTTAGGATCATAGTGTGTGGTTACCCTTAGGATCATAGTGTGTGGTTACCCTTAGGATCATAGTGTGTGGTTACCCTTAGGATCATAGTGTGTGGTTACCCCTTAGGATCATAACCCTTAGGATCATAGTGTGTGGTTACCCTTAGGATCATAGTGTGTGGTTACCCTTAGGATCATAGTGTGTGATTATCATCAATATTGGCTCTTATGTATCTATATTGTTTTTACAAAACCCACACACCCTCTTCTTCAACTTGCAAATGAATATGAGTAAGCAGCAGTTAACTTGACATATACTTCCAAGAGTAGCTTTAGATGCTATTCCTGAAGCATCTAATTGAAATTAAATTAGCTGAATTAAGTCAGAAACTAAAAGCCACACTCACTGTGTAACACCACTACTACCAGAATAGAATTTATCAAGAAAAAGTCTCTGAGCAAGAAAAAGGGAAACTGTGTGTTAAACATTTGCCACTTTTGGAAACACCTGGGTTTGCTGCACTCATGCTTTGCTGCTATATGTGATTTTGTATTCGCTCAGATATCAACGAATGTGAGGGCGCTAATTGCTGCGAGGATGGGCATAAGTGTTTGAACATGATTGGTTCATACAGGTGCACATGTAACAGTGGGTTCATACAGACCCCTGACGGCTGTGGCTGTAAGGGTAAGTAACAGTCTGCGCAAGACAGCTCATCTTGTACGGTCAGCAAAACCTTGTAAATTATGTTCTCTCCCCATTGTTTTATGATTAACTGTTAGGCTGTGTAAGCAGTCCTACAATCCATATACAGAGTGCTGAATAATTGGAGACTGAAAGCCCCGCAATGAACCAGAATGCTCAATTAGCATCTAGCCTCAAACTTTACAGTGTGGGCAAAGTTTATAGTTGCAGTGTAAAAGATATGTAATTATGCATAGTACTACAATATTGAATACTTGGGAGAGCAAGGTATAACTGGATATTATTGTTACATTATGTGAGTCAGGAATGTGCAATGGGTAGCATACTGTTGAGAAGTGGAGTGTTGGCACAGCTAGTCACAATATAGACAAAGTGGTAGGTATTTCACTGCTGAGCACCCTCTGTGGAAGAGCTGGTAACTGCAGATAATTATATCATAATGGTCATAAAATATCTGAATTGTAATTTCTCTGTGTATTTCAGATATTGATGAATGCGCTGCTGATGACTATGGTGGATGCGATCAGTATTGTGCCAATACGATTGGAGGACATTCATGTTACTGTGAAAAAGGCTTCATAATTCTTGATAATGGAAGAGTTTGTCAACAGGCACCTACAATCCAGTTTGAAGCATCGCCCGCACCACCTTTTAATTTTCCTAACAACAATGACCAACGTGCTGCACTCAGTGAAGGAAATTCTAGTTTGAGTAAGTTCCAAACATCATTTAGTATTATTGTGTTTTTCACATATGTGTGCCCAATTCTTGTAGTAGCCTACTCAAGTCCATTTGTTTTAGGACATATGTGTGCCCCAGTCTTGTTAGCCTACTCAAGTCCATTTGTTCGAGGACATATGTGTGCCCCAGTCTTCAGCCTACTCAAGTACATTTGTTCAAGGACATATGTGTGCCCCATTCTTGTAGTAGCCTACTCAAGTCCATTGTTTGAGGACAAATATGTGTGACCCATTCTTTAAGTAGCCTACTCAAGTCCATTTGTTCGGGGACATATGTGTGCCCCATTCTTGTAGTAGCCTACTCAAGTCCATTGTTTGAGGATATGTATGTGTGACCCATTCTTTAAGTAGCCTACTCAAGTCCATTGTTTGAGGACATATATGTGTGCCCCAGTCTTGTAGTACTTAAGTCTATTAAGTTAATTCTGGGCTAAGAAATACAAAAATACAATACAAATTGATGAATTACAAGGTTGTAAGACATACCTGTGAAAAGTCCAAAATTCAGTTGGTATTAATAAGTGTAACATTTATTAAAAGTTTTGGATGGTGAGATGTTTCTTCTTTTTACTTTGAAGTCTGCGGCGAGGGCACTTTCGGGCCACGGTGCCAGTATGACTGTGACAATTGCATGAGAGGAGGCATCTGTAATGATGAAAATAATGGCTGCATTTGCCCATCTGGTTGGACTGGACTTCTCTGTAATGAAAGTGAGTATGCCCTGCAACAGGGAACATTTGCAACCAATGATGTAACTAATCAAGTAATGATTAGGAATTACATATGCACAGCTTCAATGGTACTAGTAGGAGAAACATTGTGAAACAATTTCCCTGCATAATCAGAAATTGAAGTGCATTATTAAAATGGTATATACAGTAGTGCCCCAATTATCCAAACCCTGTGCATCCGAACCCCTGATTTTCCGAACCGGCCATCCGTTCATTAACAAAAAGTCTGGAGGCCTAGTGTTATTTATTCCAAGTACCGTCCAGCACTCATATTATGTGTGAAGTAAATTAGTTAACTTACCTAACGATCAGCTTTCAAATTCTTTTGACAAAGCATGAATATTTTCAGTTCATTCTTCCATTGTCTTATATATCGAATAGATTATCACCTACTAGTCTCCTACATAAACGTCTGATTGTCGTTTGTATCAAGATTGTTACCCCTTAACAAAAGATTTTTTATTTTCTGATCACACATTCACAACAATAAACGTCCATTTGGCTAGCGCTTGTGTGGCTAGTATGCAAGCTAGCGTTGTGCGGTAGTCGGATTTCACACAACCGGTAGTGTTGCAACATGAATCCCGGTATCGTAACTACAACCGGTATTTTCCTCAACTTTCATCTACGGTTCAAAGCACTTAGTTACGAGACTGTCAATGTCATACATTCAATATGCATAGCCTAGGCTATGTACATACTCTTACACGCACGTTTATAAAAAAAAATAAAAAAAATAAAATAACACGCTATATTAGGGCCTTTGTTTTTTAACATACACTTCCAAAAAGAAAAGCACAAACCTTGGAAAAAAGCAACCCACACCATCCTTCATTCATACTCGACGTACGATATTAGATTAACACGTTCGCACGTGGATTAAACTTGTAATCCGTACACAAACATAAATTGGGAGTTCCCCACTATTCCATGATATTGGAATAGGGCAACCCCTTCAAGTTCAAAAGTTCACAAGGAAAAGTTTTTAACTATCAACAAGTCACCACGTGTTTGGAACTTCAGACAATTAGAATGTAACATAGGGGCTACGTAAATACGGGATTATAAACTACATACATTAGAATAGTACAGATTTATTTATATCGTTAATCGGCTTTTGTTTACTCCAGAAAATATACTTTCAATACGTACAATATCAATCTTTCGTACAAAAGATCTTAAAAATTAAAAAAGTAGCGAAAGATAAATATAAATGACATCGTGGAACCCCCCGCGTTAATAAACGAATCCATTTCATCACAGCATCAAATCTCAAGTACTGAACTGCTGTGTGTACCTGTGCTGTACCCTAGGCTATAACAATATACAGTCCCGTGCAAAGATGGATTTAAACTGGATATACTCCCTGCGGTTTTGGCTCAAAATTTATTAAGTCGTTATAATTATTATAACAAAATGAGGTGAAATGCATAAGGGTAAGATTTTGTACATGGGAACCTTGACAATCATCGTTTGAAGGAAGAATAAATAACGAAAATTTCAGAATAACTTTGAGGTCCCGTAACATGCTGAGCGCAAGTAACGTTCGATATTTGGTGTAGCCTAGGTGCAAATTACTACGTGAAAAGTTGATTCGTTAATATATAGGTCTAGGCCAGTACGTAAATTGATCAGATATTATTCAAACTAAGAACACAGAAACCAGAAAAAATCGTGTTTTGTTTTCTTTATTTCAAATAGTAACACGTAGATATTTTTTATTATGTCCGGATTCCCGGGAATGATACCGAAACGAATGTAATAACCGGTTGTTTTCCCACTATTGGTAGTATTTACACATTGCTTTGTGATCGGGATTAGTCAATACCGGGATTGGGATACCGGGATTCACTTGACTACCGGGATCCCGCACAACCCTAATGCAGGCTGTGGCCTCATTATCATGTGATTTCCAGATATGTGCCATTGACACATTTCTACTCCCCAGGAAGATTTATACAACCAGTTGAAATTCTGGCTGCGGCAAAAGCCTTTCGTCATCGTGAGATGGCTTTCTACTGTACGATAGCAATTACAGATTACGATCTTCACACTTGGGTACAATGCTGGGATTATTTAAGTCTCGGTGTTTGCATCATTTTGATATATAAAAAAAATCAAATAATAAATTCATAAACATGGCGAATAATGAATACAATCATTTAGAATTAATGTCGAAAATTTGATCATCCAAACTTTTGGATTATCCACCCAACCAGTTGACATAATCAGGGTTCTACTGTATTTACAATGTCAATCATTAATAACAATTGTTAACAAATTAATAAAAAATGAACAAGCTCAAACTTGGTAGACAACAATATCCTTTTCTCCAGACATCTATGTGTGTATATTTGCCACAGGAAGACTGTCCCAATTTCTGGATATTAAAAAAATTACGGAATAAAAATTCTACAGTGTAAAATCCTTACCAATGAATTAAATTGGTTGAGTGATACACATAAGAGCTGGAAATCACAGAGCTTTGCTGGTTTTCACTTAAGTCTTGGACAAATTTAACTCACTTGCTCTACATTTAAATCAGAAGGTTATGTGATAGTGTGAGCAATTGTATGGCAAGGAATCGCAAAGCCGACAGGGCCGTCTGGTTTCGATCTGGAGGTGGTTTGGACAGAGAGAACCTCGCGTGGGATGTATGAGACAGTACTGTACACACAATTGGTGCACTTGTTTGGAATTGATTCAAGCAATTTTATGTTTGTTCTGTTCTAGCCTGTCCAGCAAGATTCTATGGCATTGATTGTGAGCAGGAATGCCCATGTCAGAATGGTGGTACATGTGACCCAGAGACAGGTGATTGCACCTGCCCCCCTGGGGTATCAGGTGACTTCTGTGAAGATGGTAAGTACCACTAATCCTCCTACTCTTACAGTCTCTCTGATAGTTGTAGCATGGTGAGGTGAATATTGGCACACTTAAGACGTTCTTACAATTCTTGACAAGTTTTACTCATTGTCAAATTAATTAATTGATTGTCGTATAACAAAGATCTACGATGTGTTAGAAGTTTGGGCAGTTTCTGTGAACATATCTTAATCAATACTGGTTATGTTGAGGTATGGTAGAGTCTTTACATCATACTGTTCTGTGTTAGTGATCTACAAATATGATAAATGCAACAGGAATGGTATATAAAGAATACTTTCCTTCTATGAAAGAAACTAACACTTAGTCAATGGGGAAATCAAGCCTAACCATCTGCTTATTCGATTGGAGAAACAAATAACAGTTAAGATGGTATAAGTTATCTAACACAGAGTCACTGACTATATTAGTGATAATTGGGACATAGTTTTGCAAAAACTGAGAATTGTTAGAACACTTCAAGCGGGGCTTACCTTGTTGCTATGATGAAATCAACAGAGTTTTTAAAGTATGTCATAATTTGTACAGCCCCATATCACATTCCAAAAGTTATATTTATGTATGGCTTTTGATGAGATGAAGAAATATTTTGTTTTACTCTGAACATAGTTTGCGCAATTGCATTAGGCCTAGGTGGAAATCAGAGTGTCTTTTGTGAAAATAATTTTAATTGAACCTACAGTAAGTTTTATCAAATTCAAAGGATACCATTACATAGAGAGACACAAGAGAACGATCGATATCCATAAGAGTTTCTTGACAAATGAAATTCAGCGGTAAATGTTTTAAGTTTGGCATCAACTCAGTTTGACTTCTTTATAATTCAGGTTGCCCTCCTGGTCACTTTGGTAGAAGCTGTAAAAAATATTGCCAGTGTCCAACAGGCATTCCTTGTACCAAGAGGTTTGGAATCTGCTTATGTCAGCCAGGGTATTTTGGAGGACAGTGTGAACAACGTAAGTTAATCTTTCTTCTACTATTTTGCTAAGCATTCTCATCCATGGTCAATGTTGGACAGTATATACCTTTAAGGAGATATTAATTTATACTCGTACTTTATTCCCCCCCCCCC
>KN890740.1:2719-12766 GCA_000934455.1 Apostichopus parvimensis
TCCGTGTTTGTCATTATATTTGGCGTATATCTATTTGTTTATAGTAGTGAAGGTACAACGGGTGATATTCAACTTTAGTAGAAACGACACTTCAATAGACTAGAGCCACTGCCTGGTGTTTTGAAACTTGGGACTGATTCCTTATCCGTTGCAAACGCAGGGACAGCTTTCTTGCGTCGATTTCGTCGGGCTGCATGTCCGTACTGCCAAATCCCATATAGCAAGCGCATGCTTCAACTACTTAAACAATCACGTTTCCTTAAAAGTAGTAGGGTTGTCTCACCCTCCCAACCAAACACCCTCACAAACAACATTTTGCATATGATTAATAAGTGGACATACAGCAAAAGTGACAGGGCGCCATTTCTTGAACTTGAAAAAAGTTTTGAACGACCTCGTTATCAACTTCTGTGAAGTGAAACAGTTTACACGATTGCCGTGTTGATTTTTGTTGTCTCTCATAGTCACTTTTTGCATTTCTAGATTATTCAGCAAAATTGAAAACAAAGAGAAATCAAAGGAAAAAGGAAAGAGAAATATTAAATTGTGTTTGTAAACAATGAGTACGGACATCTGTATATTCATTACAATACATTAAATTAATGATATATATTTTTTTTTGGAATAAAACATGGGGTACATGTTCTAGCACTTTCGATAATTTTTGTGTACTTCCCTGCTTGTCAAATAATCGCAGTTTTCGTAAAGTGTAAAATCAAGGACCTCATTAAACCGCAACATATTAATTCAGTTGAAATCTTTTCCAGCAAATATCGTTAAAAATCCATAAATTAGTGCTCCAAGAACCGTGAAGACATTGTACATATATTTTCCATGTCGAGCAGCAGTTTGTTATACCCTGTTGAAACTCCTCAAGTCCTCTTACCTCTTAGTGTTCCCGTTACTTCCATTTCCAGGTAACTGTCCCTATAACAGCAGAGGTAAATCTTTCGGCACCCACAAAAGGAATACTTACGGATGTAACATATAAACTTCGTCGTTGAAGGGTGTAAGACTCGCGCAAAAATAAACGTCTAATGACGGTAATTTGACCTAGTTTCGAATGAGGTGTAACAGAATTGTTAACCACCACCATCGATCCCAGAAAATACACACACAGCTTGCTATCGTCGGTAATTAGACACTAGTGTACAGTCAGGACATACACCTGCGGTCAATACCCACAGCACGGTATACAAACGATACAGCGATGGACATCTCAGGTCCAGCTTAAGATAACAGTTAAGGTATCACGTTTCATTGCTGTCTGCATTTTGTAGCGACACGAACAAAACGTTACTTGCAAGCAACGGATAGTTAACTTTTTCAGTTGGCCGCACGCGGTTTTGGGTGAGTCTTCAATGCCTTTAAGCACCGAGGCGACTGGTGGCTCTTTGATACACAATGTACACATTGCTATGGGACAAGAAAACCAGGGAGTGCCAAAACAACTCCTTGATGTAACAATTTCCTGTACAGCAGTATATGTCAAGCTGTGTGCACGAATAATAACCCAAATGGAGACCACAGTGGAAGCAACGGAGAGATCATCAATTATAATTTCACTAATACTCCATATTGTAACCTAAGATTCGTTGTGATGAAAATTTGGCCATTTTCTTAATGAACTTAACGATCATCACATGCATTTCATGTCCTTATCAACTCGTAGAAAATACTATTTAATACATATTAAAGCAGCTTTTGCATTTTTTCTTCGTTTTCCAACACTTTTGAAAAGTCCATCGAGTTGTTTATATATGTATTCATCAAAAAACAGCAAACTAAGATATTAGCCAAAAATTTTCCCTGACAAATTACTCATTTAAAATGAATCGCATACATTTCTCCAAATCCACTAGTTTAAATTCAACCAATCAACGAATAGCTAATATGTTTATTTATGAGCCGTTGCTTAAAATATTTATTCACAGAAATCCGAAAAGGTTGCGTCGTTATCACAGTAATACTCAATGTAAACAAATAAAGCATGGTGTTGTAGAACATAATGGTGTACTGGGTTGCTTACGACGCCAGCAAAGTCAAAATGATTTACCTCATTATTCAATGACGTTAATATAATTTAAATATTAATATTATGGGCGGGCTTTATTGCGATCCTAACAGAAAACTAACTTCGAGAATAACAAACTTTAAATGTTGTAAATTTTTCGAGTTTATTCCACCATATGAAGTTAAATTTGAATAGATAAGCTAGTTATGTATGTCGTTATGGCATCGTGTGGTCAATGAGGTTAAGAAAATCATAGAAAAGGACGCATTTTTACAAATATTGTATCCGATCTCGTTGTTTGCAGCTACTACGTCAGCAGCAAGATTTAATTGACTTACAAAGGTTTTCAATTATCAGCTTCAATATGCGCATTAAGCAATGTAAGACATGATACATCTCATGTCTGATTTGAAGAAGAGATAAATTGTACCGAGGACCTGGTAATTATGAAGGTGTCTTAGAAAAGTAAATAGATAAAAACCGAATATTGTAATTCTCATTTTTCATACCTAGCTAAATACTAAAAAATGACACGGTCGCGGAATTATTCCACTGCCGACTCCTGGCATGAAATTCCAACAAATATGTTACTTAGAATATATTGAAAGAATACATTTAATCCAGGTCAATAAATGAACACAACATTCTTCATTTTAGAGAATTCTTACACCTATATATATATTCCAGTCAGTTGCCACACGTCGGTAGTCAAACCTATGTAGGTCCTTGTTAGATATGTAAAATTATTACTACATAAAAATGTCGATTTAAATTCAATATTTTTGTCCGCAAAAAAACGAATAAAGTGTAACACAAAGAATGTAAATTGTGATTTAAAGTGCTCACAATGTGTATTATTGAATTGAATTGAATGAAATGTATTGTCCACATTCGGAAATTCGGCTTACACAGGTCGTATACAGGTCGTTAACACAGGTCGTATGTTAACAGCGTTCCCAACTAGATGCCTGCATCAAATGTCTATTAATATGCCCTGTTTGACTTTCCTGTCCGTCTTTTCAAGGTCAACGATGAAGCCTCTTTCATTAATGCCTGAGTTCAAGATTAATCTTCTTGATGTTCTCGAGAGAAAGATTAGTAATCCATGGTTGTAGTCTCCATTTCATCTGAAAGTTTTGACCACGGTAATGTATCCAAAATTGTAAGTTGTCTATAATTCTCCAACTATCGACAGTATTTTGGAAACTTCGGCTATTGTATCTCAAAATGACGACTCTTTCCTCAAAATACAACTATTTGATAGTTTCCGACATTTTTATCTCAGAAACTCAGCGGTTTGCCATAAGGCATGTTTAAACGCAAAGATTGGTAATTATCAAACTTTGCACATTTGCAAGACAAGTATTCTTTCGAGCGGCGACAAAGCAATTGTATCGAACGTTTTCGAAGGATTTGCAAATTTCATTATGAGTATGTGATTTTAAGTGTTTAAACCGACTAAAATCCCAGTCGGAAATATACTGCATGACTGCATTATAAAACCAGTATTAAATTTGTTTGCACAGTATACTTCAAGACATATCTCCAGAAAAAAAATGTTTTCTCACGCCAAAGACATTTTGCCAAGTCTAATATTTGTTGTGTTAGAATCAAATCTCGTAAAACTTTATGAGGCTTTAAGATGTTTGCTTACCAATAGAAAGAGGGCTTACCCTATTCGGGAAAATAACCGTCTATAGCAACGACATCATGGTTTCAACATAAATGATAATGATATGTTATGGTCTGTTTCTTTTCAAAGATAGAGGCTCTTTAAAACACATTGATGAATTTATCACCCTATTCATACAGGCACAAACCTCATGAAAGTAGAAAGAATTTAGTTGGTAATGGTTTGTTAGGTAAACGTATAGCACATTTGTAAGAGTCAATAAAATATTGTTTGTGCTATTCATTTGACATAAAAATAATATGTGGACGTAATAATAATTGAAAAGAGAACAACGCATACTTTATTTCTTTATTTGTTCATGCATATTTATTTTAACAAACATTTCATATGTCAAAGTGTTCATTATTCAGTATTGTCAAGTCTCTACCCAAAATATTTCAGCGTTGTGAAATCGTTATCCACAGTGGTTCACAAGTGGTTAGCACGCATTTTCTTTTTCCAATGAGAATACTGATTTATCTGAAATCTACAAAATAATCAGAGTTTTTCGAAAAATCCATCCTTGTTCTATCACTCTTCAAGCGTGTCTGTAACTTCATAACATTGCTAACTCTTCTTTTTTTGTCCAGATATTTTATTGTTATCTGGATTCATCTGGCCAGCGAGGTTCATCAAAAGTAATGCATCGAACGTATGGAATATTTGAGGATTTTGAATCCCAACAGTAGGGTAGACTTCAAGTACTAAATTAGTTGCATTATGAAATCACTGTTGAATTAGTTATTCACAGTATAAGTGAGGACTGTATTTGGACGAAAACCATCCACAGAATGTCTTTTGTAGGTGTATGTCTTCTTCGCTTGGTTTCTTCAACACTTCATCAGGTTCGAGGCCGTATTTTCATTTCTGTTGACCTTATGTTATAATTACCGCCAGGGAAACTATACCAATAAATGGTATACGATCCAGTGTACGGTCCATTGAGGTCATAATGATAATAATAATAATTATACCACCATGCGGATTTATATTTTGCGGCATGATTATAAGAATAACCATCGTTGTCACGATCTCGTGTAGAGAATTCAGCACCGTTGCTATAACTCATAGCGTCATTACCTAGGTAAGAGGGAAAAAAGAGTGTATGGAATCACAAACACTTATAGAACAAAACGAAGGCGATACATATTACAATCCTGATAGTATTGTAAAAGATTGACCGGTCATTTCATAGAGCTATCAATTATTAAAATCTGACAGTTTTGCTCTTCTAATTATCTTTCTCTATGTTGTTGTAACCACGAGCTGCACTCTGTATGAGTTATTGTGTGATATTGTGATAGGTCAAAACATGTAATCGCGCATTCATCTTAGCATTTTTATATGCGTAATGCTAGATAGAGAAGATACGGTGTGTGTACATGTCGACTGATATTTTGCTTCAATTTTTGTCACATGACTAATATTTTGTTGGAAAAAACACACCCTTGTGTGATAATGTATTCGTGTGTTCGGGATAGCTATCGACATGAGCCACTGGAGGTACTTAACATATGACATATGTTGAACACGTGCTTGTAATTCGTTCATTATGTCAAACTTAAAGAAACGTTTATTTTTTATATTATGATTGTTGTGCATATCGAAAACGGTGTGACATTACGCCGGTTTTTATTTTACTTCTTTTCGGGTTTAAGTTTTCAGTTATGACTCTTGATATTCCAAATTGAATAACCTCTCTCTCTCTCTTGATATATCATTATGCTATATCTAACCATTGTAAATCAAAAGTTACAATATATGATATTGCTAGACTATTGATTTATAGTTTTCTTTCTGAAAATGGGAAAACTAATTTAAATGACAGGTTGCATCCGTTACCAAATCAAATTACAATGTTTTCCCAATCACACAAAGAATATTTCATATCAAACATTTATTTATACAATTATTTCCCTGTTATTTTATTTATTTTAGTGTGGGAGGGGTGGGGGTTAGAGGCTGCACTGCATAACATTTTGATAAATCTGATAGCATCATCTTACAACAGCACCTCTTACAATGACCTAAATGGCCATATCCATTACACATGATGATTGTGGAGCTCCATGTATTTTACTTTACACTTCTAGCTGGTATTTCATGTCATCTACACTGGGACGTTTACGGCATGCTAAACAAAACACATATGTCCAGCCTGGTCGACTCAATGTGGTGAGAATTTACGTCACATTTAAAATAAATATCTACGTGGTTTATCCATCATTCGCCCGATCTTGGATACATCAAGTCATGTTTAATTGATGTTGTTGCTTAATTTGACATGTAAATATTATCGCCTAGTTTAATTTACAGGACATATATCTGCTATCGTACCTATGATATTAGCTTCTTCTTAATGTTATCAGTTGATTTACATTAGAGTTTTGTTTTCTCTGTCTATCTTTAAAGCATTTTGCTTGGGGTAACTCTCCAAAGATGATTTCAACGTAGTTAAACTCTATAGTCAAATATGCCAAAACTACATACCTTATATGGCTAATCACATTGTTAATAATATGGATATGACACATTTTTCAAGTCCGTTCAATCATAGGTCATTTAGCTATGATATTATTTGACTACCAGACACATCAGATTATAAAATGTAGTTGGGGAAGAAGAAGAAGAACTCACCCACTGTACTGGATGAGTCATAACCACTGACGCTGAGTAAGTAATTAGTTCCCTCATTGCCTACGCTGAAGGAACTGTACTTAGCATAGTAATGTTCTCCAGATTTGGAAACAAAGTCTATTCTTAGTTCATATTGGGTTTGGCTCGTCAACGCTGCAAGTTTGTCATTGCCAAGCCAGAAATTTCCATCAACGGAGCCGAAATTATCTTTGTAATCGTCCCAGTATAAGAAAAAGTCGACGCTACTATCAACACGGCGTTGAAAGACCTGTAAGTTCAGTAAATAAAAGAAGAAGGACTTAATCATCAAAAAAGCTGGTTATCGATCTCAAATGAACGGTAACTTTTTTGCTGCAAGGGTTATCATTCATTTTCATAAACTTGGTATCACTTCATATGCAAAAGTCAAAAATATTTCATTGCTTCTCGAACAGTAGACGTGGAGCTTATATTTTCATGCATATGATGAAATGATCTCATTATGCAATGCACTTTCTTTTCAAATAACCACGAACAAGACATGTCAAAAGCAGCGTGTCGAGGCAACTACAATTGTACATTATAAATATAACTCCACTAATCAAGGAGAATAATGATCGTCTATATAGGAAGAAATATACATGACTCTCCAATTTGATTGAATATAATCTAGACTTACTTTAAATAATACTTATGCTAAAATTACAGAAATATTCATATCAGAAAAGTCTTCCACGAGACAGGAAACAAAAAACAATCAACTTGATAGATCCTCAACTCCACTGCCACAGTCCCTTTACATTAAGACAGGAACCGCATCAGACTAAGTTTCAAAGTTAACAACCTTTTTGGTGAGATTTAATATCTTATAGCGTCCAGATGGACCACTACATTTCCTTCTATAATCAGCATTGAAACTCATGAAAGGTCCAACAATGGCTATGAAATTTAAGTAAATTGAACGTTACCGATATTTATCCTTGAAATAACTTTCAACATTTAAGTGGACGATAAATTACATACCAACCAGCCTCCTCCATCTGTGACATCGCACGTGACCTGAAATGGCCCATCTGTCCACCCAGCTGGTTGTATACTTTGGATGCTATTCGATATTTCTCCTCTTAATCCACCACAGTCTGGGAAAGTGGCTTGGGTACACTGGACTCCGTCGCCCGTGTACCCTGTGTTACAGTAACACTGTAATTTGCCTTGTCGTTCATCACAGTTACCATTGGGACTGCACCGGTACGTATCATCACAGCTTAACAGACCGCTGTTGCAAGAACATCGCTTAGTACAAGAAGGGTTCACATATACTTCACCTTCCTAACAAGATAAAACGGGGAGCATTTTCAAGTAGATACATGATACTAATATCTTTCAATGGGAATACTCAATGTTCAATGTCGAGACATAATGAGCAGTGCAATAGGTGCCATTCCTTCATAATATTAGAGTAGCTGCAGGGAAAAGTTTTGACGTTTTTAAAATTAATTATTTCAAGCACCATAGTAACTGTTTTGTTCCGGCTTTTCTCTTCATTGTAAATTAGTTTGATACGTCAACATATAGGAAATGATATCTTACCGCTAGGACAACTCCTTGACCGTTCTCTGCTTCCTCTATGAAACAACCACAGTCCTCTCTAGGTATACAGTCTTCCCCGTCCATCAAGAACCCATCGGGACAAACGCAAGTGGGTGTACTAGTGCACGATTCGGTGCATGTAGGATCGGCGCATGAACCTTCGCATTTACACCGGTTGAGAACCTTGTTGGTAGGACACCACTCAAAGTATGTGTCTGGAATATGAATAACGATTCAGTTACGACATAAAAAAGGAAAGCTCTATGCAAAGTGTCTGATGATCTATCATCTCAATAACACATCATGTTAATAAATTATTATTTGATATTGTAGAAAAATGCGAAACATGCTTCACAGCTTAAAAGACACATCTAAATAAACCGATGAAATAAATAGCAAACCGCTCTTACTAGATGAACAAAATACATCGATTTATGAAGAAACTACGTCTGAGCTGAGTGCTTGATAGCAAGGCCCAACATAGTGATAATGGTGTAAAGACAATTTAGATGCTGCAAAATGAATATTAAATATAAAGACGAGCTCATTCTTCTCAAGATATCTTGGTCTATGGCATGGGTGTCAGCTTGGTTGAGGCTGGGAAGCATATCGTTAGTAAGCGGAATAGTCCCGCTCTGTATCACACCGCAGGTCAAACATGTTAATATTATTAAATATTTGAAACATGTGTAAACAGCAAAAGATTGCAATATTTTAATTTCACTGTTTTAATATATTAAATTTCAGTTCGAGCGAGAAATGTGTCCAGTTAAGAAGTTTATCAGTTTAATAACCCACCTGCTGCTCCGGTATACCCTCCAGTGCTAACCAGTTTGTAATGACTGAAGCTGTCACTGATGCGGAAAGTTTCATACGTCACGAAGAATGAAATACCGGATGCTGTAGTTAGATCCATGCGTAGCTGATATTTCCTTGATTGGTGATGTAGGATATTTTCTCATTGCCGAGCCAAAATTCATGAGAAAGGAAACCAAAACCATTTTCATATTCGTCCCACGTACGATTGAAGTTGATTGAATTATCCTCTCGTCTCTGTATGACCTGTTGAAATAATTTGAGACATCAAAATATCAAACTGATTGAATTGCAAGACCGTTAGTTATTACCTGTAAGACTAGTGAGAAACGAAAGAAAGGCAAACTGTGGTGAAACATGGAACAAGCAACCTGCCCGAAGAGAAGAATGAGATAATAAAAACAAATTAAAATCACTTACAAACCACACCAAATGATTCGGAAAATATTGAAGCGAATACTATATAAATATTACCAATATATGAGTTGCGTTATCTTTCGCCAAAATAATATTCTTATTAAAGCTAGGAATGTGTGGAAAGTATTAAAACGTATTGGAAAACGATGTTGGAAAACCATGTTGGAATATAAATGTGGTTCAGGCTGCTTTTGCGAAGGAGCATGACAGATGATTCGACCGACTTCTCTTTGGAAGACATAAATATTGTGTAAAGCTATTATTGTAACAAGAATAATTTCAATTGTGGTGACAAATCTTGCAATGAAAATACAATATTCACAGTATACAATACAACACCTACCGTCCATCCACCATCACCTAGACTGTTGTTACAATATACTTCAAAAGGTTCAGGAAAGCCGTCTGGTTTGATGACGTAAACACCATCGTTTATAGACGAAGGACATTGGTTTAGCACTTCATGGCAGTCTCGTGGGTATTCAGCACGTTGGTAGAGGAAAAACGATGACGCTAAAAGGAAAATGTATCACAACATAAGCATACCTCACATCAAGCTAAGAGATTTTAATAATAGTTTGTTTTTATTCCATAGCTGCGGATACAATTGTTTGAGAAACCGAGATCATTTAGCCTACCTTTAGTGTTTACTTTGTTAATCGTCACAACCACTTGCGTCATTTCCTGACCACAGTTTCAAAATTTGGCAAAGCAATTAGGTATATGGGATTTTAATATCTAGTTACTGTTAATTACTGGTCTGTATTATTTCAAACAGTTTCCATTTTTAAAGTTTTCTTTTGAAATGAAGTCAATCCGTGCAACATTTGGTAAGTTATCAAAAACCGTATTTAAAGACGGTCAATATTTTTGTTGCGAACGTTGTGTCCCATACTTCATACGTTTTCTTAAAAAAATGTAT
>KN890740.1:26014-40071 GCA_000934455.1 Apostichopus parvimensis
TTAGCCATTTTGTGTTTTTGATGTATTTCGATAGCTCATCAAAGCAGACGACAAAACATGGTAACATGGTAACAATTGTATTCATCCGCCGGTAATTTTACCGTGCGTTACTCACAGGATTAACCACGGTCAGCTGACCTGAATGGACCAATAGGATTTAGGAATCTTTACTAAGTATGAATGAATATGTATTCATCACAAAACAGCAAACTAAGATATTAGCCAAATATTTTCCCTGACAAAGTCCTCATTTAAAATTAATCGAATACAGTTCCCCAAATCCACTAGTTTGAATTCCACCAATCAACGAATAGCTAATATGTGTATTTATGAGCCGTTGCTTAAAATAGATTCATTCACAGCAATCCGAAAGGTTTATCACAATACTCAATGTAAACACATAAAGCACGGTGTTAAACATAATGGTGTACTGGGTTGCTAACGATGCCAGCAAAGTCAAATGATTTACCAAAATATTCAATGACGTTCATAGAATTTAAATATTCATATTATGGGCGGGCTTTATTCGAGAATAACAAACTTTAAATGTTGTTAAGTTTTTCCACTTTTATTCCACCATATGTAGTTAGATTTGAATAGATAAGCTAGTTATGTATGTCGTTATGGCTTCGTGGGGTCAACGGGGTTGAGAAAATTATAGAAAAGGACGCAAAAAGCTGCTTTAACGGAATACACTTTTTACCATATTGTATCCGATCTCGTTGTGTCCAGCTATTACGTTATTACAAAGGTTTTCAATTATCAGCTTAAATATGCGCATTAAGCAATGTAAGACATGATACATCTCATGTCTGAATGTGAAGAAGAAATAAATTTTACCGATGGAAGGTCCTTGTAATTATAAAGGTGTCTTAGAAAAATAAATAGATACAAACCTCATATTTCGAAATTAGCTAAATACGAAAAAAGGACACGGTCGCAGAATTATCCCAGTGCCGACTCCTGGCATGAAATTCCAGCAAATCTGTTACTTAGAATATATTGAAAGAATACATTTAATCCAGGTCAATAAATGAACAAAACTGTCTTCGTTTTAGAGAATTCTTACACCTATACATATATTCCAGTTCACAGGTCGGTAGTCAAACCTATGTAGGCCCTTGTTAAATATGAAAAATTATTACTATATAAAAATGTCGATTTAAATTCAATATTTTTGTCCGCAAAAGAACGAATCAAGTGTAACACAAAGAATGTAAATTGTGATTTAAAGTGATCGCAATGTGTATAATCGAATTGAATTGAATTAAATTTATTGTCCACATTCGGAAATTTGGTTATACAGGTCGTTAACACAGGTCGTATGGTAACGACAGCATTCTCAACTAGATGCCTGCATCAAATGTCTATTGATATCTCTGTTTGACTTTCCTGTCCGTCTTTTCAAGGTCAACGATGAAGCTTCTTTCATTAATGCATGAGTTCAAGATAAAATCTTCCTGATGTTCTCGAGAGAAAGATAAGTAATCCATGGTTGTAGTCTCCATTTTATCTGAAAGTTTTGACCACGGTAATGTATCCAAAATTGTAAGTTGTCAATTTTCTCCAACTATCGACTGTATTTTGGAAACTTCGACTATTCTTTCCTCAAAATACAACTATTTGATAGTTTCCGACATTTTTATCTCAGAAACTCAGCGGTTTCCCATAAGGCATGTTTAAACACAAACATTGGTAATTATCAAACTTTGCATATTTGAAAAACAAATATTCTTTCGAGGGGCGACAAAGCAATTGTATCGAACGTTTTCGAAGGATTTGCAAACTTGATTATGAGTATGTGTTTAACCGACTAAAATCTCAGTCGGATATCTACTGACTGCATTATAAGACCAGTATTAAATTTTTTTGGACAATGTACTTCAAGACATATCTCCCGAACAAAAAAGTTTACTCATGCCATGACATTTTGCCAAGTCTAATATTTGTTGTGTTAGAATCAAATCTTGTAAAATTTTGATGAGGCTTTAAGATGTTTGCTTACCAATAGAAAGAGCGCTTACCCTATTCGGGAAAATAACCGTCAATAGCAACGACATCATGGTATCAACATAAATGGTAATGATATGTTTTTTTGTTTTTTTTTAATGCTTGAGGCTCTTTAAAACATGGATGTATTTATTTCCCTATTCCTACAGGCACAAACCTCATGAAAGTAGAAAGCATTTAGATGATAATGTTTTGTTAGGTAAACGTACAGCACATTTGTATGAGTCAATAAATTATTGTTTGTGCTAGTCATTTGACATGAAAATAATATGTGGACGTAATACTAATTGAAAAGAGAACAACGCATACTTTATTTCTTTATTTGTTCATGCATATTTATTTTAACATATATTTCATATTATGTCAAAGTGTTCATGATTCAGTATTGTCAAGTCTCTACCCAACATATTTCAGCGTTGTGAAATCGTTATCAACAGTGGTTCACAAGTGGTTACCTCGTGTGGTTTCTTTTTCCAATGAGAATACTGATTTATCTGAAATCTACAATATAATCAGAGTATTTCGAAACTTCCATCCTGGTTCTATCAGTCTTCAAGCGTGTCTGTAATTACATAACATCACTAACTCTTCTTTTTTGTCCAGATAGTTTATTGTTTTCTGGATTAATCTGGCAAGCGAGGTTCCTTGAAAGTAATGCATCGAACGTATGGAATATTTGAGGATTGTGAATCCTTACAGTAGGGTAGAATTTAAGTACTAAATTAGTTACATTATGAAATCAATGTTGAATTAGTTATTCACAGTATAAGTGAGGACTGTAGTTGGACCAAAACCATCCACAAAATGCATTTTTTAGGCGTATGTCTTCTTCGCTTGTTTTCTTCAACACTTCATCAGGTTCGAGGCCGTATTTTCATTTCTGTTGACCGTATGTTATAATTACCGCCAGGGAAACGATACCAATAAATGGTATACGATCCAGTGTACCGTCGATTGAGGTCACAATAATAATTATAATTATACCACCATGCGGTGTAATAAATAGCGGCATAATGATAAGAATAACCATCGTTGTCACGATCGCGTGTAGAGAATTCAGCACGGTTGTGATAACGCATAGCGTCATAACCTAGGTAAGAGGGAAAAAAGAGTGTATGGAATCACGAACAGTTAAAGAAAAAAACGAAACAAAGCGATACATATTACAATTCTGATAGTATTGTAAAAGATTGACCGGTCATTTCATGGAACTATAAATTATTAAAATCTGACAGTTTTGCTCTTCTAATTTTCTTTCTCTATGTTGTTGTAACCACGAGCTGTACTCTGTATGAGTTTTTGTGTAATATTGTGATAGGTCAAAACATGTAATCGCGCATAAATCTTTGCATTTTTGTATGCGTAATGCTAGATAGAGAAGATACGGTGTGTACATGTCGACTGATATTTTGCTCCAGTTTTTGTCACAGGACTAATATTTTGTAGAACACACCCTTGTGTAATAATGTAATCGTGTGTTCGGGATAGCTATCGACATGAGCCACTGGAGGTACTTAACATAGGACATCGGTTGAACACGTGCTTGTAATTCGTTCATTATATCAAACTTAATGAAAAAATTATTTTTGATATTATGATTGTTCTGCATATCGAAAACGGTGTGACATTACGCCGTTTTTTTATTTTACTTCCTTTCGGGTTTACGTTTTCAGTTATGACTCTTGATATTCCAAATTGAATAACCCCTCTCTCTCTTGTCAAATCATTATGCTATATATAACTATTGTAAATCAAAAGTTACAATATTTCGGATATGATATTGCTAGACTATTGGTTAATTGTTTTCTTTCTGAAAATTGGAAAACTATATTAAATGACAGGATGCATCCGTTACCAAATCAAATTACAATGTTCTACCAATCACACAAATAATATTTCATATCGAAAATGTATTTATACATTTATTTCCCTTTTATTGTATTGCTTTTTAGTGTGGAAGGGGTGGCGATTAGAGTCTGTACTGCATAACATTTTGATAAATCTGATAGCATCATCTTACAACAGCACACCTAAATGGCCATATCCATTAGTCATTATGATTGTGGAGCTTCATGTATTTTACTTAACACTTAAAGCTGGTATTCCATGTCATATACACTGGGACGTTACGGCATGCTACAAACATATTACATATGTCCAGCCTGGTCGATTCAATGTGGTGAGAAACTACGACGAAATTTTACTTTAAAGATAAATATCTACGAGGTTTATCCATCATTCACCCGATCTTGGATACATCAAGTCATCTCGATGCAGTTAATTCATGTTAAATTGATGTTGTTACGTACAATGACATGTACATATTATCGCCTAGTTTAATTTACAGCACACATTGCTGCTATCGTACGTATGATATTGCTTTTTTAAATGAAGGTTAATAGTGGGTTCTCATTAGAGTTTTTGCTTTCTCTGTCAATTTTTAAAGCTTCTAGCTTGTGGTAGTTAAAGTCTATAGTCAAAAATGCCAAAAAAGACCTTATATTGGTAATCACTTTGTTATTAATTAAGTGATTACACATTTTTCATATTTCATAAAGGCTGAAAGGAGTCCGTTCAATCATAGGTCATTTAGCTTTAATATTATTTGACTACAAGACCACATCAGATTATAAAAGGTAGTCGGGAAAGAAGAAGAAGAACTCACCTACTGTACTGGAAGAGTCATAACCACTGACGCTGAGTAAGTAATTAGTTCCCTCATTGCCTACGCTGAAGGAACTGTACTTTGCATAGTAATGGTCTCCAGACTTGGAAACAAAGTCTATTCTTAGTTCATATTGGGTTTGGCTCGTCAAGGCTGCAAGTTTGTCATTGCCAAGCCAGAGACTTCCATCGATGTCGCCGAAACCATCTTTGTAATCGTCCCAGTATAAGAAAAAGTCGACGTTACTATCAACACGGCGTTGAAACACCTGTAAGTTCGGTAATTAAAAGAAGAAGGACTTTATCATTTAGTTGGTTATCGATCTATAGTAAATGTTTACTATCTAGCTGCAAGGGTTATCATACATTTTCATAAACTTGGTATTAATTCAGATGCAAAAGTCGAAAATATTTCATTGCTTCTCCAACGGTAGACGTGGAGCTTAAATTTTCATGCATAGGATGAAATGATCTCATCATGCAATGCACTTTCTTTTCAAATAACCACGAACAAGATATGTCAAAAGCAGCGTGTCTAGGCAACTACAATTGTACATTATAAATATAACTCCACTAATCAAGGAAAATAATGATCGTCTATATAGGAAGAAATATACATGACTCTCCAATTTGATTGAATATTATCTAGACTTACTTTAAATAATACTTATAATAAAATTACAGAAATATTCATATCAGAAAAGTCTTCCACGAGACAGGAAACAAAAACCAATCAACTTGATAGACCCCAACTCCACTACCACAGTTTTTTTACATTAAGACAGGAACCGCATAAGACTAAGTTTCAAAGTTAACAACCTTTTTGGTGAGATTTATTATCCTATAGCGTCCAGATGGACCACTACAATTCCTACTATAATCAGCATTGAAACTCATGAAAAGAACAACAATGGCTATGAAATTTAAGTAAATTGAACGTTACCAATATTTATCCTTGAAAAAACAAAAACATTTAAGTGGACGATAAATGACATACCAACCAGCCTCCTCCATCTGTGACATCGCACGTGACCTGAAATGGCCCATCTGTCCACCCAGCTGGTTGTATACTTTGGATGCTATTCGATATTTCTCCTCTCAATCTATCACAGTCCGGGGAAGTGGCTTGAGTACACCGGACTCCGTCGCCCGTGTACCCTGTGTTACAGTAACACTGTAATATGCCTTGTCGTTGCTCACAGTTACCATTGGGACTGCACCGGTATGTATCATCACAGCTTAACAGACCGCTGTTGCAAGAACATCGCTTAGTACAAGAAGGGTTCACATATACTTCACCTTCCTGACGAGATAAAACAGTGAGCATTTTCAAGTAGATACATGATACTAATATCCTTCAATTGAAATACTCAATGTTCCACGTCGAGACATAATGAGCAGTGCAATAGGTGACATTCCTTCATAAAATTAGAGCAGCTGCAGGGAAAAGTTTTGACGTTTTTAAAATAAATCATTTCAAGCACCATAATAACTGTTTTGTTCCGGCCTTTCTCCTCATTGTAAATTAGTTTGATACGTCAACATTGAGGAAATGATATCTTACCGCTAGAACTACTCCTTGACCGTTCTCTGCTTCCTCTATGAAACAACCACAGTCCTCTCTAGGTATACAGTCTTCCCCGTTCATCAAGAACCCATCGGGACAAACGCAAGTGGGTGTACTAGAGCATGATTCGGTGCATGTAGGATCAGCGCATGAACCTTCGCATTTACACCTGTTGAGAACCTTGTTGGTGGGACACCACTCGAAGTATGTGTCTGGAATAGGAATAACGATTAAGTTACGGCATAAAAAAAGGAAAGCTTAATGCAAAGTGTCTGATGATCCATCATCTCAATAACACATCATGTTAATCAATTATTATTTGATATTGTAAAAAAATGCGAAACATGCTTCACAGCTTAAATGACATATCTAAATAAACCAATGAAATAAATAGCAAACCGCTCTCTGCCCTTACTAGATGAACAAAATACATCGATGTATGAAGAAATTACGTCTGAGCTGAGTGCTTGATAGCAAGGCCCAACAAAGTGCTAATGGGGTAAAGACAATTTAAATGCTGCAAAATAAATATTAAATATAAAAACGAGCTCATTCTTCTTTATATATCTTGGTTGATGGCATGGGTGTCAGCTTGGTTGAGGCTGGGAGGCATATTGGTAGTAAGCGGAATAGTCCCGCTCTGTATCACACCGCAGGTCAAACCAGTTAATATTATCAAATAATTGAAACATGTGTGAATAGCAATAATTGCAATATTTTAATCTCACTGTTTAAACATATTAAATTTCAGTTCAGGTGAGAAACGTGTCCAGTTAAGAAGTGTATCAGTTTAATAACCCACCTGCTGCTCCGGTATACTCTCCAGTGCTAACCAGTTTGTAATGACTGAAGCTGTCACTGATGCGGAAAGTTTCATACGTCACGAAGAATGAAATACCGGATGCTGTAGTTAGATCCACGCGTAGCTGATATTTCTTTTGATTGGTGATGTAGGATATCTTCTCATTGCCGAGCCAAAATTCATGAGAAAGGAAACCAAAACCATTTTCATATTCGTCCCACGTACGATTGAAGTTGATTGAACTATCCTCTCGTCTCTGTATGACCTGTTGAAATCATGTGAGAGATCAAAATATTAAACTGATTGAATTGTAAGACCGTTAGCTATTAGCTGTAAGACTAGTGAGAAACGAAACAAAGGCAAACTATACTGAAACATGGAACAAACAACATGCAGGAAGAGAAGAATGAGATAATAAAAACAAATTAAAATCACTTACAAACCACACCAAATGATCCAAACAATAGCGTATACTATAATATATTATTACATCATTATAATATAAAAAGTTCTGTAGTATGAGCAATGTATTATTGTAACAAGAATAATAACAATTGTGGTGACAAATCTTGCAATGAAAACACAATAATCACAGTACGCAAGACAACACCTACCGTCCATCCACCATCACCTAGACTGTTGTTACAATATACTTCAAAAGGTTCAGGATAGCCGTCTGGTTTGATGGCGTAAACGCCATCGTTTATAGACGATGGACATTGGCTTAGCACTTCATGGCAGTCTCGTGGGTATTCAGCACGTTGGTAGAGGAAAAACGATGACGCTAAAAGGATAATGTATCACAACATAAGCATACCTTACACCAAGCTAAGATATGTTAACAATGGTTTGTTTTTATTTCATAACTGCGGATACAATTGTTTGAGAAACCGAGATCATATAGCCTACCTTTTGTGTTTACTATGTCAATCGTCACAACCACTTGCGTCATTTCCTGACCACAGTATAAAAAATGTGGCATAACAATTAGGTAGATGTGATTTTAATATATAGTTCCTATTAATTTCTGGTCTGTATTATTTCAAACAGTTTCCACATTAAAGTTTTCTTTTTAAATGTAGTCAATCCGTGCAAAATTTGGTAAGTTGAGCAATTAAAAAAATAAATTCAAATACCGTATTTATGGACGGTGTATATTATTTATAGCTAAGGTCGTGTCCCATGCATCATACGATTTCATACAAAAAAATATATATATATATACTAAAAGAAATATCTTAATAGAAAACTAACATTCTTGGAAGTTGCAGAGCGCTTATGTTATTCATAATAGTCAACAACATTAGGTGACTTTCACGATGATTTCCAAACGATTTGTATATCAAACACTTTCATAATTGTTATGTTATGATAAAGTTGTCTTTAAAGATAAACACTATGATTTTGATCTTCTTTCGAGGTTCACTTGCAGTTGAGGCAAGGGAAAGGGAGAGGAGATAAAGGTAGGAAAATGTAACAATGTTTTTAACATTTTGAAGATTCAAATATTTAAAAAAAACTTACTGAGAGTTTGGTCTCCGTAGTCATTTACGCTCCTTTGACGTTCCGGCTAAAATAAGGTCAAAATAATTCAATAAAATGATCGTCCAATGAATACAGTATACTACTATATAGTAAAATGTGACAACATTACAATTTTTTTTATTTTACATTGTCCTCTGTAAAGGAAAGTCTTAATTTTTATTTTATTTTATCATATATCAATCACAATATTTCACATAGATGCTTGTTATTTTAGTACAAGTTAAAAAAGACTTATTGACTCAGTCGTTTATCTGTATTGGTGTATAGCTGCTAGTTCAAATCGTTTTCCTCAATTGAGATGAACTTTGAAGATTAAAAGTAACCCAATAAAAATGGCATTACTCACAGAACAAGACACCAACCGATTAACGTTTAAGTTTAGAATTGTCTGGAAACATTGTGAATATTTTGTTTGGGTTTAATGTCCCATACATTTACGTTGTTTTGAAGCCAATTAATTTCTGCTAGACAATGAACATATACTCTATTCCCATTAGGTTTTGCCTTCTTTATATGTCTTTGTAGTTTAAAACAATTATATTCTGTTCGATAGATTTTTTTGTAGAAAATATAATTTTATGAAAGAAACGTGTGAACCTTCAAAATAACATATTTTTCTAGTGCATTGTGAAATTTATTTAATTCACATGAAAGTTTTTCATCAAAATTACTTTGCAAATTTCACCTCTGCATTATGTATTCACGAATTTCGATAAAATGGAACTTATTATTAATATTGGAAATGAAGGAAAATATGTAACTTTTACACACATTAAATGATGGTGACTATTGATGGTAACAAATTCGTTTTGCTTTTATTTACAGCTGTTTAGGATAAATCTAAATATGATGAAAAGTTGTAGCGCGTTGAAACTGCTACAACGAAAGAAAGTACCTTCGTGATAACATATATATTTTCCTAAAAGAACCGACAACGACATCAACGATTAAATCAATTGACAATCCTTACAACGGCAACGTTTTGATAAGTAAAGTCAGTATATCGTTTGACTTACTTCATTGTTATCGGTAATTTATATTAATTTAGTAAACAAACTGAATAATTTCTACTAGTTAAGTTGTTAAATAAGTCGACAGGGTATTTATTGTACGGAATTATTTAATTTGTATCGACTATGCATCTTTAGCGCGTACGAAGCATTACATTCTATGGAAAGGCAAATTAAACATTTTTGTTACACCAAAAAACGCCTTTTGATATTACAAAGAACAAAATGTACACAATACGCTAAGCTGTTTGCCAGAACAAAGAACGCTTTATGGGCATCTTAAACAAATGGAAATGATAGGCATTTATCAATTGTCATGCAACCTAAGGAACTGTTCATGAATGAAGGTTGACTTAATTTATGTATTCTAAATTAGACTTGATTTGAGGAGAAAAGAGTTGACATCCTGCGTAATGACTCTTCAGTAAAATTGTTGACACAATAATAGAAAGTCTTTAACTACTTCGGTACATTTTCATGATTTTCCAACAAATATTTTAAGTTCAATAGTTAGCATCATGCGTAATGACTTTTTTCGAAATAGTTTGTCACAATAATAATAATAATAAGTCTTTAACTACTACGGTACGTTATCATGATTTTCCAATAAAGAAGAATTTGAGGGACACAATCAACTATTATACTTCGTTCCCAGAGACAGCATAGACTATGGTTCTAGAATTAATTGTGTCTTTAAACAAACGAGTGACACTCCACAAATTGGTTCTTCCATATCCACTGGGTGTTAATAAGACAATGCTAAAGTTTTCAAGAAGGCAGATGTTCGTCAAAGCTGAATATTCTCAAATATCTATTTAAAATTACACCGACTGAACTTTCAATATCTACAAATGACGGACAGAAAAATTGCAGTTGTTTTTCGTTCTTTTTACTTAAACTGGTTAGTAAATTTTAGCAAACCAAATATTCGTAGCCATGATTTCTCTTTTGCTGAATATTTTATATATGATAGCGACATTTGAATATATTGAAATTAACATATTAAAAGAACAATTTAGAATTAATGTTGCAAAATGTTCCCTATAATTACCAGTGGTCTATGAAAAGTCTTAACTTTCCAAAGTTTATTAAGGTATGAGTCAGATCGGGATTTTAAAGATCAAAGAAATTTATTAATTAAGCAATCACACAAAATTGATTAAAAAAGAGCCTTTTGTCATTTGTTCGATTTTGATTTTAAGAAGATATCATTCTAAGAATGAATCTTATGTCGTAAACGTTGTGTTCGATAAATAAATTTAATGTGTAAAATGTTGTGGAATAATATTTAGAAGTTAACTTTCCCATTGCCATCCAGTATAGAAAATGAAACAGAGTAAGACTTCAGAAAGTATGGACATTAAGTTTAGGCGCTATGAATGTTATATATTTAGTTATGGATGTGTGGATAAGAAACTAAGTTATTCAAATACATAGATAAAAGTTATATCTGAATTGCAGTATAGCCGAAAAGTAAAAAGTCTCGATATACCCTTGTAACTGTTATAATTTAAATCAGTAAGGAAGGGGTAAAAAGTAGGAGTAAAAATTAAGGGATGCATTGTCGGTTTTAGCATTGTAGACATACTTTGGCAAGTCAAGTAGACAAACAGGTAATGGCTTTAACGTTCTAAAGCTCTTTAACAGATTTTGCTGTTATGGAGTAACCTATTTAAGAATAACGACTTAATGTTTATGATGTGGTATATTAGTAAACGTGCCTGCTAAGATATGAGGTTTATTCTTCAATAAAAACGCGCACAAATGCAAACATTCTAAATACAAAACGCAGCTAACGAAAGATACTCCGTATTTCTTGATTTCAATTACAATGTATTTTACAGTTCAAAATGTGTATGAGTTTTGCAGATTAACTTTATATATAGTCATTATTTGTACTTTGATGAAAGGAAACCGTCTGAGCTTTTTTAACAAAGTCATTATTAAAGGAATTTAGGGAATGATATAAAATATACCAGGTGGTAAATGTGTTCTTTGCTACTATTTTCTTAACGAATAGAGAAAAATCAAATAACGAAGCGATAAAAAGACAACCTTATGGTGTTTCTTAATCGGTTGATGATGGTGTATATTATTGTACTATTGAAATATTATTTTTAATTCCTTCATGTCTGTCAAAATATTACGTTTTAACAACAGAATAATGCGCAATTATTCAAGCAGACTTAGTACAAATCGCAGCTAGAAAAAGACAGTGCGTATCTTCTCATTTTCAACGACAATGTAGTTTATAGTTCACAGTGTGTCGATATTTGGCAGATTAACTTTATATACAAAGATTACATGTTCTTAATTGAAAAATTACGTAAGATGTTTTTATAAAGAGCCATTAGTATATAAGTTAAGGGAACTAACATGTTAATATGGATCCTTTGGTAAATGTGATCAATACACTATTTACTATCCGCTTAATTAACTAATAGAGACAAATCAAATAACGAAACGATAATTAACAACTAGTAGGTGTGACTGTCGAATTCGACTTCATTGGTACTGTTAGTTACAATGTTTAAAGTCATATTTTTCTCTCTTCGATTAAGTGCAAGCAAATCACCAAAGTAGAGTGTACGAGGGTTTAGAACTGTAGATCACAAACATATCAATTGAGTACTGCTTAAACATCGAAACGGTTATTTGACAGATGTTACGAGTGAAATACAAAGTAAAGGAAAAAACTTACCCCTTCTTGAGAAGACACACTGCTGGAAATAAAAATGATGAGAAACAGAGAGGTTAAACCTCCACGATGTCTTCTAAACAAGTACAGCATTGTACAAAGTTACCTCTTGCAGTATAAAGTTGGAATGAATGTCAAATCCATACTGCTGCAATTACGCCGATACGAAATGACCCGGGATAATACAGTGGTGGTAGGCAACCATTCTTATACTCATTCGTCTAGACATATTATTATGATATTAGTATTCCTGTCAAGGGCAGTCGGTGTGGCTCACGTGGTTTATGTTCAGATTTCATGGCACCATTACAGTACGGTACAAGTTAATACCTTAAAAGGTATTGAAATGATGCAATACCATATACGTCATATTTAGTTTTCATTTCTTGGCATCGTTAAGCTAAACAATATGACATATAATGACATATAAATAAGTATAACAATATCGCAGATTTTTCAGTATAGCTGTGGCATAACCAACCAAATTACCGATCGAATTGGTTTTAACAAAGCCAACAATAGGTCTGGGAAGAGTGGAAGCAGGTACCCCACCCCCCCCCTTCCCTTCTCCCATGCTCCTTGTAATCCCGCCAATACATGGGATGAGGTATAGAAAATAAGCCATAGGAATTTTAAAATTCATCTGACTATAACAAATGTCAGAGTTGAATTCATAAGATCTCTTTTCGTAATTCGAAATCCATGTTTGATCATTATATATATGACGTATTTAAATTAAAATCAATAGTGATCCTCTCGGTAAAAATTCCCCCATAGAACATTCTTAACTTTATATTTCCCTTCTACTTGAAACAGGCACAAATACTATAATACATTGTTGCTAATTTATTAGTTTTCTTTTCGAAGAAGCACGTTAATTATTTGTAGTTGCCATTACTATAACAAATATAAATTTGAAGCATGCAATCTCTCATGTTTTCTTACTAACTGCTTATTTCTTAATTTATTCACTTATTTTGTTTGTGTGCCAACGCGATCAAGACGATAAGAAGATTCTGTTTTGGAACATTTCGGATTTGGAAATTCAATAGTTTCCTTTAGTACTGTCCCTAGGACAGTAGTGTTACACGCACAGTATAAAATCGCTATTTCCTCGTTCTTGGGATTTCCCAGGTACGTGTTTATACGTGCCTACAAAAAAAAAGACCTAAAAATAAACTTTGTGCATAACCGGAAAAAATAAAATAAAAATGAAGCGATAGCTACGGTGGATCTGTATTATTCATTTCAGTCTGTTTTGAGAAAACATGTCTTACATTTTAATAACATACCTTCCTATCAACATGTTACGTTGATGGACTTAATCCGCAAATACGGCATTTTACCTTACTTAAGTTAACACTATATACAGGTATACAAGTAAATGGAAGACTTATTATGGTCCGACGTAGTATTGAGTTCATTGGACATGATTTTTGTTAATTTGTGGAACAATTCCATATAGAACTTCCATCATGGAGAATATTTAATAACGTTGATGTATGGTACAGATGGAATGAGACATAAACATCCGGAACTAGTTCTGCTACAGTATCAGTAACAGAAGGTGATATACATCCAGTTACAACATTAACATTCGGAACTAGCTATGCTACAGTATCATCAACATCAAGTCATATATATCCAGCTATAACAGAAATATTAGGAACTAGTTCTACCACATTGTCATCATCAGCAAGTGATATCTATCCAGCGATAACAAAAACATCAGGAACTAGCTATGCTACAGTATCATCAACA
>KN890742.1:29692-42521 GCA_000934455.1 Apostichopus parvimensis
ACCCTAACCACATGGCCATGGACGCTGATTGTATGTCCAGAGGTTCGAAACCGGTAAGGAAAGTCGTAATTCCACTGTTAGGCTTTTGTCACCTGTATCGAACAATACTATAGTTCTGTTTTTGGTGACATGGTTGCCTTGGTGACATATTTGCCTTACAGGTTGCAAAGGAAACTTAATATATAGATATATTTCGTGTATGTGACTGGCAGTTCTCAATACATTTTCTCCAGTCAGCACATATCTGCACACAGCTAATGCACTCTTATAGTGTATAGTCCCGCACATTTAGTACTAGCCTAATCAGTTCATCAACACAAGCTTCGTAAACTCTACGGTATGTGGTTAACTACAGGTCGCAAAGGAAACTCTACGCCGTGTACTTCGAGCTTCAACAATACCGTGTTTTCTCCTGCTCCTCATGCGTTTTGCTACCATATCAGAGATATAATCTATTGTGACTAAAGACAAAGTTAAATGAATCGTGTTAAATATGTAGGCTAACTCTAGTTCAGCACTTCCGTTTTCACCATGAGTAGATTTGATCCAAGTTTTGTAATAATCGTCTTGATACCTATAATGATAGGTTGGCAAATTTGGCACGACAACTCGCTACATATCAATATGATCATAATTTAATTGAATACGTACGTCATCAAGGAAGCTCGTCATGCCTTAAGGCCATAACAGGTCATATAGAAACAAAAGGGGGAAGCCCCCCCCCCCCCCCACAATCGTAATTTCATTAAGGTTTCCATGCGTGTCTCGGCCTCTTAGCTAAATCATTTAATGTGTTCATGTCATCAAAGTGTCACCCGACAATTTCCTCTCCAAAGGGAAAGGCTGAATATTAGACTTCCATTTTGAAGCAACATTTCTTAATGTAGCGTAATATCCAGTCCACGCATTTTTGCGGGAAGTCAGCGTAATTCGAGCCGTGGAGGTGAGCCCAAACAAAATTGACAAAGGTTACAAAATTGCTTTGACTTTATTTGCCTGTTACCAGCTGAATTATTGTTTTTGTTGGTGTGGATGTCATATAGAGACATGATGAAGCTGTTGTCGTACATGGAGTCGTGTATATATATATATATATATATGTATATATTAACGCACACAAGTCCGTCTTGCAGATGCATATATTAAGGAATTGATTGATCCCTGTGGGAGGTTTTTTCAACGAATTACAAGTTACTTGTTCAGGTTGCTTAAAGAGCATTAATTTTCAAATATAACCAAAGAACGTGTTCAAAACAAGTCAAGTTGAACAACGACGAACGCAGGTGGCTTCCTCTCAGACCTTTCACACTTCATTACCGCACTCCACAAGTGTTGAAAATGACATGCGCATGCACGCCGATCTGTTCCTCGAATTTGTTGAAATGGAACAAAAAGTTAATGGTTTGAGACCTCAGTCTCACTGTTAAAAGAAAAGAGAAGAAGTACACGAAATATTGAATAATTTTTGTGAAGAATGCCCTCGGCTTAAGTACATGCTCTGCATTGTGTATGTGATAAACGGTAAGGGACGATTGTTTTCGTTAAAAGGTGACAGTACTTTCGAGTCGACAACTCTATTCAGACGTTGTACTACGGTGGAGGAAGAAAAGAACAGATGTCAAAATAATTTCACTCAACTCACAACGTAAAGTTTGAGTTAAAACATCATGCGTTCTAGAAATTTTAACAAATCTAAAGATTACGTCAGATAGGCAATTGATAAAATAAAGTGGGGAAGTTTGTGATTTAACCCCCCCCCCCTTTTCCCATCCCCCTCCATTGTCAATGAACGACATCTTGGATATCAACAATAGCCTATGCTACAATATATGGGCCTACGTCTCATGGAATTTCCCCATCATCCATAGGGGTATATAGTGACGTTACTAGCCTATACCCGCACGACTAACGAAGGAACAACCACGTGCTCTAACAAACTCACTCCATGTCTAAAGGTTATTCGGTATCGTCATGTACAACAACATACATGTGTAGAAAATAAATGAAAACAAAACAGTTAACTTTAATTAGAAGCAAAATCAAAGACAAACTGTTGTTTAATAAATACAATCAATAAGATGGCGACAACAAACACGGCCGACGCTTTTCTACTGACCGTAGGTTAATAAAATAATGTAATTGGTCGCTCCCTACCTACAAGACTTACAAGAACCTTTCGTTGGTAACCATGAAACAATATTGTAAGATTCAATGAACTTTTCTTTAAGGTCAAGTTGTATTTTCTTTGTCTCTTGTGCCAGTTGTCAACTAAGTTGTCGAAATCAGAAATGATGATACCGAGTTTGACATCAGCGTATCGAAAAGCACTTCATTGTATCAGAATTGATTACGTTTAGCCTAAGTTGCCACTTCAAGCGAGCGGTATCGACTCAGTTTAGAAAATCTTGTATAACTCGTTTTCGAGAGGGTTTGTTATAATTCGGTTTAGGGTATATGCTCCTCGCCATGCCGTAAAAACGAACGGGATGAAGCTATCCGTATTATTTGCACAATTTGACGAAACGTTTGCAAAAGGGAAATGAAAATCGTGTTTCGCATTGGAAAGTCACAGTGGCCGAGCATATTTTAATATTTGTCGTGGATGTTTGCCTCTGTCCGCTTTGTACATACATCATGCTGCATATACAATTTCCAATGAAGACATTTCTGTTCGTTTATTTTTAGAAGAGTCCTAACCAAAGAGTATATATGCATTTATTCTATAATTCATTTGGTACTTATCATGGAAGCCACACTTTAGTGAAAAGTTCACAGCTAAAATTGCCTCGACGTAAATGTCAGAAATGTATGATTTGTATTGGATAACCCTAGGGCAAATTAATTTGTTAGGGCGACGTTCTCCAACATGGAAGGCCGATTGCGTAAACGGCACAGGCCGTGAAGGGTTGACGAAGATGTTCAATGCTCTACACTTGGCATTTAGAATAATTTCTTTCGTGACAAGATGGGTGTAGATGGCAACAGGCCTGATAGGGAGGCAGGAGGTTGAACAGGGGTTACATTCGCAGGAACTGGGTCAATTATGTGCCCTGGGGAAATATGAGATAAACAAAATCTCAAAAATGGGGCCCTAAGACAATTGAAGCAAACAAACAAGAAAGAACTTTGTATCCCCCCCCCCCCTAAAAAAATGGTTTTTGGAATCTCATTGACCACAGTTGTAAAACAATGTTCATGTTTAACGTACGTTTCACTTTTCCACTTTCAGGGGTGCGATGCAAGCATATATACATCCCCAACAAAGGGGTAGAGAAGTAACCACTAGCAGTTCACTTTCAGGCAAGTACCGAAGAAGGAAAAGACCCCCAAGCAAGAAATGGATGTTCCGAATGTCCCTACTGATAGCGGTCTTTGTCATCTCCACGATCGGATTTCACAGTACAAGACACGAAGATGATTACCATAACGGTAAGGGTGACTAACATGATGACAAGGTCATTTTTTGTACTTGATTGGCGGCGGTGAAGGACGACGGTGGTTGGAAACTTGTCAACCACTCGACTACTTTTCCTCTCACTTCCTCATTCCGCTCGACCCCTTCCACTCCCAAAGTGAAACCGTTTACGATATCTCGGTAAGATGTGATATAGATATTTATTTAGATATAGATATATAAATATATATACCATTCAATTGGTATTAATCCATCAGTGCAGCAAAATGAGACTATCCCATTGATTAACCATTTTCTTTGGTTTCCCATTGCACTTCCAATTTCTTTCAGTTGACAATGGTATTAATACAAAACCCCAAGCATTATTATTTGGTCTATCTGATAGAGATTGTAACTCTCATGAACAACGGAGGAAAAATCTTATATCATTCGGGAGATATCACCAGGTTGAATTTGTCTCCTTCAATCACAAGGGTAAAGACTTGTTCAAGTTTAGATATGACATCATTGAGCCTCTTTTTTTTTTCTTTTTTTCATGTTTTTCTTTATTTATTACATTGTATACTTACTGATATGGAGATCAGTTTGGCGAATGCTGAAGCTAAAATATTGACGTCGGTTCCAGTGATAACACAGTTCACATTCTACCTTGAATTATACATGCAAAGAGAAAGTAGGTTTCATATCCTAGTGGCACTCCAGACATCACAGATTTACAAAAAAAAAGACCAGCTCCCAGACAGAACTATTATACTACAGTAGGATATCACCTCCCAAACAGAGCAAGATCTTTTCTGTAATATCTGTCTGGGGAATCGCTTTTCACAAAGATCTGGGCAGGTTTGTTAATACCGCTGGGAATTTAGAAACCAAACTGGAAAGCTGGTTTGAGGGAGGTCTGTTTGCATACTGGCTAGTTTGGCTTTACACTCAAAGGTTAAAGGTAAGAAAAAACATAAAATATGAAATTGTCCAAATCTTGGAGAACTGAACATTTAGTTTTGAATTGACTGGTCTTGCATGGTCTACTGACAGATCCTGTGGATTGACATTGTTGTAATTTACAGTAGTTGACCGACAGAAATGTTTTAGCCATCTTATTTAGTGCCTCCACTAGTGTAGTGCCTCCTTTTGTTCCCTCCCTTTCCCCACAAAAAAACAAGAAGAAAAACAATTAAATTACCTGCAGCACACAACAATACTACAAAGTACTACAATACCATAGCATGCAATATTTTTTCTCGTGACTAGAAAACATTCCCCCTGAATTCACCAAATTGGCCTAATAAATCTTTTGTAATCTGTACAAGCAAGAAAAGTTACTGAATAAATTGGATTTTTTTTTGTGTGTGTATCGCCATGCCATTAGCATCTAGCGGCAGTCGGAAGCGATCTTAACAAAATATCCTTTCTGCCTGCAAACCTTGCCTTTGTTGTCATCGACAAATTATTTTTAGCACGCCATGTGTCTCTTAGTTAGTTTTCATCCCTCGACATAGAATCCTGTAATTTGTCAATTGAATTAAGCATATATGGAATTGTGTAACGAGGAGCGAGTAGGACCGTCTCCTTGACGACCGTAATGGATTTGTTTTACAAACTCTCTGGCAGAGGTGTCTGTGTTAAGTTACTGGTGTTGTCATGTTCAACACAGTATGACCACAGAAATCAATGAGGGCAGTCGGCTGTAAAACAACCCGTCCATTCTCTGGCCTTTGTTGCCTCTGATAACAAGTTTTCCTTCTCAGGAGCAAAAGACAATCACGAATGAAAAATTACTTTCTTTTCATATCGAGGAACCCCGTTTGTCAGAATTCCCCCCCTCTCGTTCTCGTAATCAGACAAGTTACAACTACAGTATAAGCCCATTTATCCTACAACAGTGCCAAGCTATTGTTCAGAAATCCATTCCATTGTTAAATAAATTCATTGGCTACATTAAAGGGAGAGGTTTTTTTTTACTTTCTCCATCCAGTCAATAAAAGCACCATTTTCCTTTCCTTCAGTAGCTATTGTTCTGATTGTAAGGACTTTCATCTATTATGCAAAAGTCATTGAGTCTGCAGCTCTGGTAACCAGTGATGTGCTCTGGAAAGTTTTTTTCGCTATTGATTAAGTTTCAGACATATTGCTCACTTTTTAACGTTTAGCTGTAGAAGCACTGTAATGAAGGACAGTTACGCCATTATGATTTACATTCATGAACATGGATGACTATATAAGTTGAGAGTTTCAAACCACGAGAGCCAATTTCTAATTTATTATTCATTCTTTGGCTCACACTCATTTTCCCCATACATTCTAAAGTATTTAATTGTGTTGATCAAGATATAGTTCAGTAGGTTGATAATTTTGTCAAGCGTCAGTTTCAATAATGATAGAAAAGTGAAAATGTTGGTAAAATGTCCACGGTGAACTTTTAATTTGATAATTGCTAATCATACGTTCATGTATAATAATTCATACGAGTACTAGCTTGAAGTAGCCGTGATTAATTTCTTGGTTAATTGTTTAATCATCAATGTAAAAAAATGATGAGTTTGTCTCAGTTTCCACAATTTGGAATTAAATTTAAGGTACAGTAATTACATGCTACATTGTTGAAACCACCAGAGTTGGTGACAATGCATACACTGGTCTTCTTGTAGTTTGTGTGCGTAATGTATGATCAAACCGGTGTGAACAAATCATGTGAAAATAATTTTAATTGGAATCTTGATATAAACGTTTATGAAGACAAGTGACGACAGTAAATTTGTGAGTTGTTCTGCATTGTACCCAAAGCTTAGTAAGCTATAAAAAATTAAAAAAAAAGCTAGATCTTAAAAAAAAGCTAGATCTTAAAAAAAAAGCTAGATCTTGCTAGAATCATTTGAAAGTACATATCCTGCCAGTAGTATCACCTCAAACTTGATGATGAAATATATCTGTAAGGTAAAATATTTCAAGTATATATTCAACAAGAATATTTCAGTGTGTGTTCTTTTTAATGCATAGTTCTTGTAGGTGTCATGAGATCCCCAAACACCAAGGCTGACGTCCTTTAGGCTGAATGCGAGAACGTTAATACCGGTCACCTGACATGTTTTCATAAATATATACCAGGAAATATTTCAGCTGCAAAGTCCAATTCTCCTAGAAGACATGTATATACATTTGTGTTCCACTGTGATATGCTGTTTTCGATCAGATCACTTTTCTTAACACAGCCAAAATTGAATTCTTGCAGCCAGTTTCAAAACTCACTAAAAATGTTATGATTGAAAATTTCCCCAAGGTGTTTATTCTCAGCAGAAAAAGAAAAGAAAAAACAACAAAAACCAAAAACGGTGAGATGAAAAACTGTTTCGATTGAGAAAAAAGAAAAGGAGTAACAAGTTTTTATGCTGTCTGAAGCCCATTGGGATTACATAGAAGATACAGCAATACATGGGAAGCAAGGCCCGCGGTCTCGCTCTGTTACCGATACGGTTAATTAAGGTTCATGAGTTTATAGACCCCGACACCCTCTTCCTGATTGGCTGAATCGAGAAACACGAGAATTTTATTTTGCATTTTCAGCAAAATTGAACATGTACTGATTAAGTCTCATGAAGAATTTTAAATAATGCTTTATGAAATGGAAGAGGGATTTGAATCGGATTCAGGTTGAACGGAGGTGTTAAAAATGGTCGAAATTCATATAAAGGGTATCTAGTACTATTCCTATCGTACCATTTTTCTATAATAACTGAGACCTCCATTGCCATCATAAAATGTTAGATAATCGTTGATCATGAAATGAAAAGAAATGGTGTCATTTATAGCAACTGTCCAAGTTGTAACTTAAGCTTGAACAATGATTAAAGGAATTGATTGATGGATTAATTAAATTTAACTGGTATAATGTACTTATAAAGAACAGTACTTTACTACACTCTACTCTCACAAACTGTTTTACGCGCATCATTTGAAAATCTATGTAAAAGTGCGAAATATTTTGGTCTAGCACCTTCCAAGGTGAATAAAACAGCTCAGCGATCGATTTTTGTCTCCACAGAAAACTTCCACTCGAGGTCATTGCTGTCGTCGTCGTCCGTAAATTCATCTGGTGGTTGCGGCGCCAACGGTGAAAACTTACCCTTCTGGGAGCAGTGCCACTTTGAATGTAGCCATGTCCCTGTTCTATGGGTTATTCTCTATGCAGTATGCATCCTCATTATCTTCGTGGGTAAGTTCTATGCCAGCCTCTTCATAACAGACTTCTCTTTTCTCTACTTTTCACTCGCTCTACTCTTTACTGTATGAGAGAGAGACTTACATCTTCAAACGGCTCAGCTGAGTGTTTATATATATTTATACATATAAATATAGATATATAAATATAGATATATGAGAGCATGGTGGCCAATTAGCTAAGGCGTCGGACTCTTGATCCAAGGATTGCTGGTTCGATTCCTGCCTAGTTCATTACGTTGTGTCCTTGGGCAAGATTCTTTATCTCACTTGCCTTTCTCCACCCAGGGGTTAAATGGGTACCTGTGAGGTAATTTGTCATTTGGGCGCACTGGAGGGATTTTCTCTGGGACAGGTTATCATTGACCAGGGGTAATATAACGTCTGTAAAGCGCTTTGAGACCTATAGCTGGTATAAAGCGCTATATAGAAAGCAAATATTATTATTATATTAATATGTAAATTAGACTAGGCCTTTGTTTAGGTTGGCCACTAATGTGACATCAAAAGTATATGGTGATATTTATTTGGATATGAATGATGGGCATGTTGTGGAACACATTGTCAAGTTTTAAAAGTGAATCAGGGGAGCTGCTATTAAATGGAAAAATACAATATATTCTGTACTTCTTTGTATTTGTGATGGGCAGAATTACCATACAAACAAATGACCAGCAATCTTGGCAATTATATCCGTTTTGGTGGTTCATAGTACAATACATCATAAATTGATAAAACTAGATTCGAGGAGAAAAAATGTTAAAAAGTTCATAAGCACCAAATGCATTACAGAGGGATTAATGAAATGTGTTATATTATTAACACAACTTTGGATTAAGTCATGAAACAATAACGACATTTCTTTTCATAGAACATCATCTCTTGTAACACACTCAAGGAAAAGTAAGGATGAATGCATCCTTACAATTTAAGTATACCCAATATTTCAATAAAACAGTGTTCCTTTTTAACTACCCAGTTCATTAATGTAATGAACTTTAGTTGATAGATGTTTAGTACATTCCCAAAGATGTTGTTCACAACCTTTAAATAGATTACAGTTTACAGTAGCTTTAGCACATTAATTGTGCGTAACCCTTATGACTCATGTCCAAGTAATTCTCTTGGAACAGAAAGAATTGATGTGTAAAATTTTTAATTTTTTTATTTCGTAGATAAGATGCCTTAAAATGTTCCCACTAGTTACATTTGGTGTAAAAAATGTTTAACAGTGGCTAGCTGCTAAAATTTCTCCCAAAATAGACGTACCCCTCACAAGTCGATCTTAGACTTGTCCCTCGCAATCGTTTAGATTTAATCAGGGATTAATTAGGTACTTTGCACAGCGGTGGACACCTATCACACATGGATGGTCCTTTACCTTTCTTTAATTTTTGTGAAATTTCTTGTATTCCTTTTGCAATACTCAACTGATACAGATTTAAATAGCAGACAGAACTTATCAGAAACTTTCCTCATGAGAAGAACGAGTAAAACGTAGAAATTATTACCTGTGGCTGACATTTAACTTATGGATGCAGATTACCCCACCTAGATTTGCTCATGCTGACATTAGATGCCTCCTTTGAGTAATGTAGACTCGCTCGTGAGTTTCGTGCTGATTATTGTGTAGTCGAAAGTTAACAATTATCCATTTATGCACCGGTTTAGAGAATTTAATCTGATAAAAGCAGGAAACCCAGAATATTTGTCTAAAGAAACATTTACTGACATTTACATATGCATCTGTCTAGTTAACAAATTCATTATGATTACTTGATGCAGAGAGGAACAGTTTAGGGTAAGCTCCGATTATATCAGCATTCAAGGCTCGTTTCCATGATCAACAGTTTAGTATGAAACTAGAGACATGCCTAGAATATACCCACATATATAAATATATATGTACATGAAGACAGAACACTGAACTAGATAGTTACTGTGTATTGAAACACAGTCTTACATTGTGAGTTCTTTGCATTCACATCTTCAATGGATGAAAAGACCATCTGAAGAAAACTGTTGAGCTATTCAAAGCAACCATTAGCAGCAAGTCTTTATGTACTAACACTTTTCTAAAGGGTTTGGGCTGCTAATGAACTAGGCTTACTTTGTATTCATGAATAATAAGAGCAGAACTTGTCATTGACAGGTAAGGCTGAAACTACAGGTTTTGTAACACGAAGTAGAGGTCGCCAAGGTGTGTTGCCCTTCTGTTGGTTTAAATACCAGAGTCTGAACATGAAAATGACAATCTAAGTGAACATTCTTCTTCTTTTTTTTTTTGCTCTGTAATGCAGGATTGGCCCTTGTATGTGACGAGTTCTTTGTACCATCTCTAGAGGTCATATCTGAGAAGCTTGAGTTGTCGGAGGATGTCGCCGGGGCAACATTCATGGCGGCAGGATCCTCTGCCCCTGAGCTGTTCACGTCCATCCTCGGGGTCACCTTCGGCAGCGACGTCGGAGTTGGTACCATCGTGGGGTCGGCAGTATTTAATATTCTGATCATCATCGCACTAACGGCAGCCCTCGCAGGACAGGTTGGTCATACATACAGCCACTACTGGCGTTACAGAGGTTCTCCAGCATTTTCAATTGAGGGCACTGTCATAAAGGTCCTAATGTGAATGATCTGTTTACAGATCTTTGAGTAAAAGCCTAAAAGTTCTCACAAGCATTTTGAACCTGCCTAGATAGAGGCAAGGGTGATTGATTCAGACTCGTACAAGGTTACACTTGTTCCATTTTGAAATATGGACAGGTTTCAGAAGACACAAGTTAATGTAAGAGTGATCAATACACACATATAGTCATGCTACTGCTTGTAATTTCATGCCAACAGTACCAAAACTCACGGTGACAGCTTGTCAAGTTTTGCAGCTAGATATGACAGCGCCCTCTGTTGACTTTGATCAGGTTTCGAGAGACCAATTTGTTGATTAGCAGTTGCATCTTTTCCATTTTTTTAATCATCTACATTCCATAGCCCAGTTTTCTTGGTCTTTAATGTAGCTAGCTAATTGTTCGTTTTCTTTGTGTGGATATCTTGAGTTAGTGTAGAGGTACAACAATAAGCATGCTACAGTCAGTAAGGCTTCTCATAAGCAAAATTATGCATTCAGGTAAAGAGATATTTAAGGACTATTTAAACTGAAGTAGTTGTATAAATTTAGCGAGTTTATGTAACTTCAGCTTGACACAGGGTGGTTTTTATGTCAGTGGTGGTGAGGTTTGGGCAAGTAACATTGATTAGAATAGTTTACAATACCTCAATTTCTTTAACACCGTCAAATGAAATCGAATGACATAAAAGCACAATGTCCTGTTAGTAGATACCAGCATTGATTGCCAATGTTTACTACCATTGAAAATAAAAACCAGAACATAAGAAAGGCATGAAATGTGACAAAATCATATAGACTGTCTGAAATAATAAGAACAAAATGATCAATTAACAGTCGCCACAACTTAAAAACATTTCTTCGACAATTGATACGCAGGCAGTTCAGGTGGAGTTCATTGTAAAGTTTAAAAAGAAAATATGTAAGACAAAACACCTTGAATAAGCGAACAGTACCAAATGAAACTATCATTTGTGAGTACAAAATATCATTCGCTTCACTGGCAAATGTTCGGTCCATTTATACAGTAGCTGGAAAAGCCTGGTTATTATTGTGTGCAAAGAAGGAAGGTACTGATAACAGAAAACAGCACTAATAGCTTCTAGTCAAAATTTTAGTGATATATACAGCAAACTTGTATTGATTTTATTGATTAATTGCATACTTGAGATGAAGCTATTGATCAATTTGTATATTATCCATCTCGTCTCCTCAGTTTGGTGCATATCACGTGGCTGCTCAATCTAGGACTATTAGGATCTAGGAATTTTAAGAATTTGTTTGTATAATTTTCGATTTCCCATTTGCAGTTTTTTTACAATTTATTGTCAGATTGTATATAACAAATTTTCTACCCTTTTTATACCTTACATGATCGATTTATATATTTGTATATCATGTTTGTATGTGTTTTACTGTAAAGCGCCTTAGAGCAATTTCTAATTGGATAAGGCGCTATAGAAATTTTGTAAAATAAAATAAAAATAATAAAAGAATTGGATCGGATCATTTCGTTGTATAGACATGTTTTTTTTTTTCAATGAGAAAATTACTCCACTCATCGTATTTGTTCGTCTCTTTATCTTTCTGGCAACCGCAGGTTCTCGAGTTGGATCCACGACCCTTGTGCCGAGACAGCCTCTTCTATGCCATGTCTATCATCTGCTTCATCATATTCTCATGGGACGGGATGCTCAACTGGTGGGAGACAGGGGGTCTACTGATCCTCTATGCTCTGTACATTCTCCTCATGAAGTTCAACTCCGTAATAATGGAAAAGATGTGAGTCTACCTCGATGATACCATAGCACACTGGACCCAATAAACAAATGACTTACAGGCTCGTTAAATATTATAACGATGTTACTTTGCAAGGCATGATTTCTGATACAAAACAGTGCAGGTTTTAAAAAGTCAATTTCTAAGAAATGTCTTTTTTGAAAACTTTAATGTCTGCTCTAAGGATGTTGTACATGTTTTGTCCTTGTGAGTTAACAAAATCCCTAGATTATTCCAGCATATATTAATTAATAAATTAATTAATGTAGCTGTCATCGTTTTATTATGATATTCAACTGTAAGGAAAACAGCACAATATTAACATCATCGAGGAGAAGTACATATATTAATATTTATCTATGATTCTCATCGATGCTAAACATTTTGGTGACAGTAAGGTTAGAAAAGGCCGGATGAAGAATAAACACGGAGGAGCACTTTGCATTATTTTCCCATATTTCCCATATATCCCATATATCTTAGAAATCACTATGAGAGCAATTATAATACAAAATGGGGAAAAACCAAACTCACATATTGCTCCTCCATTTAGGTCAGGCAAGAAATAACCTTTTGTTTCCTTCTGGCTTCAACAACCTTGCAGTAAAGAGAAAAGTTATTAGCCTTGGTTATTAGAAAGCTCTTTCAGGAAACTGCCATGCATTTGGAAAATGGAAAACATTTCCATCAATCTCTGCTATAAGATTTCTGTTAATTAACAGTGTACGTGTGCAACTTGAGTAATTCTGTCTGAATATTAATGTTACATGTTTTTTATTAGTTTTTTTTTCTCTATA